>JABFQC010003783.1:0-13553 GCA_022817085.1 Psilanteris sp. ZL-2020 | reverse complement strand
ACACTACTGTCACACATTTAATATTTTGCTAGTAATTTTTAATACAATGTTTCTTTCCGTGTAACAAATAAAAACATACTTTGATACTCAAACTAATTGTTTGATTTTATAGTTAATTGGAATAATAAAATATTATTCCTCGCGCATAGAAAGATGTAGTAGAATTGAAGAAATTAATTGTGTTAATATTAATTAATACACTGAAAGAAATATAACAGAAATTTTTACTGTTTTTAACAGTAATGCAAAGATATGTCGGTCAGATCCTGAAAATTACTGTTTAAACAGTAATTTTTGATGATAAAATTGAACATGTTAAAAAGATAAGAGAGAATTATTCAGTTTATTCAGTATTTATTGTTAATTTTAATGCCAAAATTTCTATTTTAGTATACATATCTTTTCGTTACTGTTAAAAACAGTAAAATTTTCTGTAATATTTCTCTCAGTGTATATAATGAATATGAGTTTAACAAAATGTTTTGTAATTGTGTATATCTTTATTGGAACATTTATTGTTTCAACAAAACATCGAAGTTGATTTAGCAAAATTATTTTTTTGCTTAAATAAAACTAAATTTATTTTTTTAATCAAACGATGCATTAAAAATTTTATTCTATATTTCTTTAAAATATTGTAAATATTTGTTCTTTAACTACTAATATATATATTTTGTATATACAAAACATATTAAAGATTATTCAAATATATTGATAGAACTTTTTTTGTTATTAAATTACATAAATGGTTTTGCAATTTAATTCAGTGTACAAAACATTACCTTCATTTCATATAAACCAATTTTAAAATAATTAATAATATTTAATTATGTTTTCAATATTATAACAGGTAATTATTCGGTAAAGCAGGTAATGCAAGTCTCCCCCCCCCCCTCTCTCTCTTTCTCTATCCCTCATGTTGCATCTCCTCATTTTATATTTCGAGATATACATTCTAAAAACAAAATTTGGCGCTCTTAACATGATATAAAGTTATAACTCCTTTTATTTTCACTAGTTAACCTATAGTCCTTTTACTCATTTATCATATATATTTTCGTACTCTTATCTATTGAAAGTAAAATAGAAAATAAAATATTAATTATACTTAAATATATTTTATCTTTAATTATTGTACCTACATAAATAATAATAATTTAAATTTTATTATTAAATTTATACAAATTAAAATACTACTTTATGAATTTATATAATTTTTTTAATTTGAATTTAATTCACCTAAGTATTATTTTAAATACAACAAAATCTAAACTAATATCTTACTAATGAATTATTTATAACAATAAAACCGTTCTTGTTATTTGTCATATTTGATAAATTTAATATACCAGCTGCTGATAAATCATTCTCAATAACTCTAACAAACATTATTAACATACTACCTTTTGATTGCAATGGAATTAAATATTTTCCAATACATCAATTGCGGCACATTAATATAATTGTTAACGGGAGAACCCAAGCTGTTTTCGAAATGGCAAAAAACGGCTTGCGTCATCACATCAACAATTTTATTTGAAAATTAAAGTTTATTGTATGTTCTCCCATGTTCAAAACATGGTATGATATTTTTACAAGTCACATATAAGTTATTTTGATTATAATGAGAAACCCTAACCCCGTTACAATAAATTTAGTGAACTCTTTTAAGGTTATATAACGTAAATACTTAATATCATTTGTAAACATGCTTTGTTCAAAAAAGATTATTCTTACACAACAAATTTTAATTTTCAATAATATTATTATTAGCGTGATAGCACAAAATCTTTGTTTTTCATCTCGCAAACGTATTGCGTTCCCGCATTAACAAATAACTATATATATATTTATAATTATTATGCTTTTATTTGTTGTATAATGCTATAATTTAGACAAATATATGTGTTAATAGAAATTGGTATTTACGAGTTAATTATTAAAATCTTAAATATTACTAATAGTATTCTAATTATGCATTCAGCAAAATATTGGCTTATAGGTTACACACTGAAATAATGTTTTGAAAAGGCATAATATTCGTGGCAAATAAAATTAAAAATAAAATTAAAAAATGTTTATCATGTATCATTGAATTTTAACAGTGAGTAAATTGTATGCTTGAAGCTCTAACAACTTTATTAATTATTGCTTTATAAACATGAAAAAAATTGGAAACAAATTTCAAGAAATATTGCTGATTTTAAGAAGATAAATATTGTAGCCAGCTAAAAATTAAATTGTATTGATTAATAATATTTATTTATCTATTCTTCAAAAGTAATTTATAAAATAGTAATATATATATATATACATTATGTTGACGAAAAGAATATTTTTGTGACTGTGTATATATACATTTTTATGTAAATAAAAAGTGATACATACGTGGGTCAATACCAAAAATGTAACCAACCAAACGTTTGTTTCTAACTAGAATGAACAATGCCGCTTTCAGTAAAAACAATATTTTTATAAACAAAGAACACATTTATCTGGATAATATTGCTTATCCTTTATTTATAAAAAATATTGTTATTTTGCGAGAATGGCTGCGTTCCAGAACTTACTAATTACTGGAATTACTGCGTTAGTATAAGATCAAAATATATATTACGGTAAATTGAATAAAGATGCATTACTATTTACAGTATTCAAAGTAAATTCTGGAACGCAACCATAGCAGGATCCTCTTAGTAATAATTAAATAACAAAATTTGAACGGTCTAAGAATTTTCTAATAATATTCTGTATTAATAAAAAATGGACGATTTGGTAGCAAATCCTTTATTATAATATAAAATAATGTAAAATCGTACCCAAAATATGTAACAGACGTTTATAGATAATTGAAAATATGTAGGTTAGAATAAAATGTTTTTCATCAAAATTTCATTTGATACCGCTGTGTAGTGATATTATAATAAATAATATTATTATTATTTATTTAATTAATTAATTGTGCTGTCATCAACTAACACGATGTAAACTTTACACCGCAAGCTACGCAGCTGTTTAAGTTCCAGAAATCGTTTCTTTCTCTCTTATAAAAGAATAATAATATATTAGTGAAATTTGTATTTATGTAAAGAAAAAAACCCTACTATTTAATGTGTAGCATTGTAATGTTTTACAAAGAATTCATTTAAACCACAATATGCCTTATAGTTATTTATTATATATATATATATTATATATATATAGTTTTATTTTGTTAAACAATAAATAATTGTTATTTTTAATTTTTTAAATACACAATACTAAGTTAATCTTGTATAATTCGTCCATAAAATAAAATTAAGGTAAAATAACCGTTTATTACTAGTTCATTGTTTTATATATAAAATAATAATTTGATTATTTTTATATTGTTATTATTATAAAATATTCTGTAATTTACTTGATATTGTATTAGAAGTAAAATACCAAACGAGTACTAAACTTAATATTTTATGAATATAAATGCAAATGTTGGGACGCCTGTGAAGAAAAATTTATATTTCTTTAAATTTGTATTACTTTTAATCTGAAAAATATATTACAAATTATAGTATATAAATAATTTTTAATTAAATGAATATAATAAACGAACAATTTATAGTTATTAAATTAATAATATATAGTATGAATAATTTTATAAGGTAAAAATTGAAATGCATATATAAGAAGGTTGAGTAGAAAGTGAAGTGATATTCAGAAATATTATTCAAGGCTCGCGATGCTTTAAATTTTGGCGGTGACTGACGACGGCGCTGGAGTCGTCGCTAGGCAGCCAATCGTTTGCGCCCGTTAGACTAGCGAGTCGAGACTCGACTAGTGTTAACGAGTTGCGTCGAGTTGCAAGGTACAACTAGGAGTGAATGGTTTTGTGGCTGATCGGCGTTCGATTGTTTGAATTTCTCTTCAAAAACGAATCCGAGACTTTGCCGCGTGGTACTCAACGCTATAACGGTGAGATAGTCAATACAAATTCGTAATCAAAGTCGTGGCTGTGCGTTTGCTTC
Organism: Psilanteris sp. ZL-2020; assembly: GCA_022817085.1. Taxonomy (NCBI): domain Eukaryota; kingdom Metazoa; phylum Arthropoda; class Insecta; order Hymenoptera; family Scelionidae; genus Psilanteris; species Psilanteris sp. ZL-2020. Next base: position 9,549 of record JABFQC010003783.1, on the reverse strand, counting down.
GATCGTGCCAAAACCCTTATCCCTCGCAACCCAACTTTCGCCTTTCGATGCAAAATTGCCGTCTAACTTGAAAACGTTGATAAACGTCATTTTTCGCAATTCGACTTAACCTCAATAACTATTTTGCAAAAATAAATTACGGCCTTATTATCTTATTTCACTGTTTCTTTATTACGATCTACATTCTCGTTCTCTTTCTTTCTCTTTCTCTCTCCCCAACGCGCTCTCTTTATCGCGAATAATCGACTACTTACTTTTCGTCTGACGTCACTCTAGTTCGAACCTAACCTGTAAAATAAAAGGTTACTACTCATGAATAACCTTTGTGTTTTAAGAATTGTTAATTTGTAGTATTACAATTACTTGTTCATTGATTTATTAAATTTTTTATTCATGTTTCTTTTTCGATTTTTAATGAATTTTCAATTATTAAAACGTAATTCAGATTTATCTCACTTTCTTCATATGTATTCAACAAACGGCGTGCCAACTTTTCCGGCTTTCCGCCCTTTTTACACATACACGTGCCATTTCATTATATATACATATGTTTTAAATCATTTTGTCCCTATTCTTTATCATAAATTATTGCATTTCAATTTTGGAAATAAAGTTAACCGTCAAATTTTAAAAAAGTATTGGCTTTTTGTGTATCGATTCTTTCGTCTTATCTTAGGTTTGGCTAGGTTAGTTTTTATAATTTTTCACTTAATAGCGTATAGTGATGTAAGAGTGAGAGATTTGTATAATTCTTGCGAATATCAGACATATATTTATTTACAACAAAATAAAACGATTTTTAACTAAATTTAAGATTATGACTATCATTTTAATACCACTGTCAAGCTTTCATTATTTCCTTTATCAAAAAATTAATCTATTACATGTTTTTCGTTATGTATATATATACATGTATTTTTTATTAATATTTTTATTGTCATAAAACTACAAAAATAATTTATTATGATATTATCCATTTTTATATTTTACAATTGTTAGAAATATCAAAATGAATAATAATTATTTTTTAATGCTTTGAAATAATTAAAATGATTTTATGGCAAATGGAATGCTTTGTATAGTTATATGAACATGCATATAATAGCTGAAAATATATATTTCATTAACTTATAAATTTAAATAATATAAACTATTTTACTAAATAGTTTATTTAGAATGGAATAGCTAATATATTTTATTGTTTCAATATTATATATTATGTTAATCTCATATCATAATATTTAAGAATTACAAAATAGAAAATTGTTGCACATTAAATCCTGAAACCTGATGTAGAAAGCAGGAACCAAATTACATTATTACTATTTATTTTATATAATAACTGAGAAATTCAATAAATAACAATCCAAATGTAAAAATCAGATTTAATAAAATATATCATTTTATTAATTTATACCTATTAAGCTACAAATAAGTTGATAAATATATTTTTTTTAATTTAAAATAAATAAAAAAAATATTTGATAATTAATAATATTTTATTATATTTTTACAATTAGTATTAAGTAAAATGTATACACAAATTATAGCTGAAGACATCTATATATAAATCATAGATATATTTATTTGAGTAAATATGAGATTATAATACATTTTTGTTGTTTGTCAAATTTATAGGTTTTTATATAAAATAAAAACTGCAGTAATGCAATAATTTAGTTTCTGGTATCTTTTGAGTTTTAAATTTTCAAGTGTAAATAAAAGATATACCATACAAAATATTCTTTCAGTTATTAAATGATAATGTAAAACTTATTTTGATAATATTAATCAATTAACAAATAATATATAAATAAATGACAAAATGTTCAACAGGTGGAGAGTTTTGCAATAGATCAAGCTGAGCTGGAAGAAGACCATCCTCTGGAAGCATCAAAATTTTTGTTAGCTCCAGAGGACTCTGAACGGTCTGTTGATCCTGAGACCCAAGCACGTCTTGAGGCTTTGCTAGAAGCCGCAGGAATTGGCAAGTTGTCTTCCGGTGATGGAAAGCACTTGGCTGATCACGAAGTGCTTCGTCGTCTGACATCAAGCGTATCCTGTGCGTTAGACGAGGCTGCAGCTGCCCTCACTCGTATGCGTAGTGACAATCCACGTACGCAGAACGAAAAGCGCTCTCTTGTTGAGGCTTGCTCTGACGGTGACGTTGGAACAGTCAGAAAATTACTCACTGAAGGTCGAAGTGTTCACGAGACTACCGAAGAGGGAGAAAGCTTGCTCTCTCTTGCTTGCTCTGCTGGATATTACGAGCTTGCACAGGTATTCTATTAAAATTATATCATTTGTAAATATAATTTCATATGCTTTAGTCAATTATATTTTATTTTTATTTATGTTTTTCTTCAATTTTCTTTAGTTGAAAACAATTGATACAAACAAGAAATTAATTTATTAAGATATACAAAACCCCTTTGTATGAAAATAATATAATTAATGAGAATATATGTATATATATATATACATATATATAATGGGTAATATATTATATGACAAATATATACCATGGATAATGAATGATCTATTCCTCAATAAGAAAATATGCAATTATATTTAGTATGTATTATAAACATATGTTTTGGTTTTCTAATAGGTACTTTTAGCAATGAATGCGAATGTGGAAGACCGAGGGATTAAAGGAGATTGTACTCCATTAATGGAAGCTGCTAGTGCTGGACATGTGGATATTGTTCGTTTACTCATAGCACATGGAGCTGATGTCAATGCTCAATCCACATCAGGTAATTGACATATATTTTATATTCATATAGGCATTTTATGGTTTATATTTAAAAAACAATAATAAAAACTATTTTACATATAAATTTAGCAAGATTATGATAATAATTACAATTAAGGTCATTATTAATTGTAATTTTATGGACTGATATCTTATATATTTATAACAAAAAATTAATTTCATATTTACAGATTGCTTTTGAAATATATAAATAAATAAAAATTTTCATTTTGGTGTAGCTATACATATAAAATCACATTAAAAAAGTGTAAACATTTCATCAAATCACAATATTTCAGATTATGTAAGTCTATACTTGTCTTATTTATCATTTTGCAATCTGTCCATAGAATTATTTTACATTTAACTTAATTTATAAACTTCAGTTGTAAACATATTCATATATCTATATTTACCTTTTGGAACCCTAAAATTCAATAATTTAAATAAATCTGGACATTATCATTACATAATTTATATATAAATCTATAATCTGATGGAATTCTAAAAGAAATAAGTGTAGAAATCTGTAAGTATGGAAGTGATATGATCATAAATCTAATTAGTGTATAGATCCTGTAATTTTAGCATATGTGATATTCTCAAAAGAATTAGGTTGTACTGTTTCAACTTCTGTATATGGTGACCATACTATATAATAAAAGAAAACATCAAAATAGGTTGGATTAATTAAATTAAATATTGGATAATTAAAAATAATTATCTAAAATACTAATTGAATTAAAATTTGTGTATATTATTTTTATAAATCTTAGAAGTTGTTTAATTCTATTAATAATATTTTTATTTTAATTGTTAAAAATTATTTAATGATTACATGTAACTCCTATATTGCTAATGTAATTTGGATTTTCAACATTTGTATTGTATATTATAATTGTAAATGATCAGTTATATTTTTTATTTTTTCAATTGTAAATTTTGCATTTATTAATAATTAAATATGAATTATTTTCAGTATATTCATATAAATTATCTAAACCATTCTGCATACAATTTATATCATTACCAGTTTTAATTGTTATAAATTTTAATTCATCCATAAAAAAATAAACCGTTTTTATTCTTTTATTTATTATATAACTTGTTTCAACAATAATTATACTTAAAATAATTGTATCAATATCCATAATCCATAATAAAATAGTCAAGGATTTAATCAAACACTATAATTATAGAAAGGGCATGTGTAAAGCACTATATTGTTCATAAATAATAATCGTTTATTCTAATAGTTTTATATTGTTATATTAATTGACAGGAAATACACCTTTAATGTATGGTTGTGCTGGAGGACATGAAGAAGTTGTGAGAGTATTATTAGAAGCCGGAGCTAATGTGGAAGATCACAATGAAAATGGGCATACCCCATTGATGGAAGCAGCTAGTGCAGGCCATGTACCAGTTGCAAAAATTCTGTTAGAACACGGAGCTGGTATCAATACTCATTCAAATGAATTTAAAGAATCTGCATTGACGCTGGCTTGCTATAAAGGTCATTTAGACATGGTTCGTTTCTTACTTGATGCGGGGGCTGATCAGGTTGGTGAATGTTTAAATGTAATTCAAAACAAACAAAGTAATGAAAGATTGTTAATATCATTAAAAGATCCTGAAATCATTTATATACATAACCAAATAACATGTATTCGGGATCTTTTCATATATATAATATATTATTATTATATTTCATGTATAGCAAGTATATACTATATATATAATATATATAGCAAGTAGTTATTGTGAGATCTAATAAATTTGATAATAGTATAAAAACACTAAATAATACACCAAAGCTATCACTGTGTATATTAGTTCCAGTATTTTCAAGATCTGGCTTCGAAACAATTAGAAGTCAATTCTTGTCCAGATTTGTATTTTCAAATTCTATATAATACAGTGCTGGGGTCTCCCTCAGCAACATATTTACATACAATATTGCATGCACTCTCCTGTAGTCAGGGCACCTGAAAGTGGCCCATCCTCATAACAATCAGTGACTATATATATGGGTGAGTGACAAAATACATAACTGACAAACTACATAACCCTGTAATGTATATCTATATTCATAGTGAATATAGTTATAGTTGACAGCGTTATAAATTTTGCCACTTATGTATTTTGTCCCTTACCCATATATATATATATATGTATAAATTATATATAAAATTTGAATTTAACATAAGAATATTTTTTTTTATCATTCATTACCACTAGCATAATAGTTTTAAATATATGTTCTTCTAAATAATATAATAGTAAACATAATGACCTGGTATTGAGTAAATCTAAACATTTACAATTATAAAAATGTCTTTGTATATATTAGACATAATAAATAGTAAATTTTAATATAGGAACATAAAACGGATGAAATGCATACGGCTCTAATGGAGGCTTCTATGGATGGCCACGTTGAAGTGGCACGATTATTATTGGATTCTGGAGCGCAAGTAAACATGCCTACTGATAGTTTTGAGTCTCCTTTAACTTTAGCTGCTTGTGGTGGTCATGTTGATCTTGCAATGCTTCTTATTGAACGAGGAGCTAATATTGAAGAGGTCAATGATGAAGGTTACACTCCTTTAATGGAAGCTGCTCGTGAAGGTCACGAGGAAATGGTTGCCCTTCTTCTAAGTCAGGGTAATGTAAAATTGAGAATACTTATTAATAGTTTTATTTAAATATTCTAGTACACGGAAAAATTGAGGTTCAAATGTTACTGATTGGTATAAATGTTGCACTAAACAAAAAACAACATATGTACTTGTACACAGGGTAGCACATGCCCTGAATTAGGTGCTATTATTGTATCTCCATGGTGCTAGTGCTACATTGTGAGAAATAGATTGTCGAATTAAATATCAAAATAGTTTCGTTAAGTATCCAAAATCGAATAATTACAGATTATAGCTGTGACAAACCAAATATTCAATGCAACAATATGAATTGTCAGAGATTCTAAAGCCAATGTCATATTCAGTTACATATTCAACATAACCTACAATTTTACTATCATGACTGTTAAATTGAATATCTGTTCAGTCAAATTAGCTATCTGTAGTTTATCAGTCTAATTTGAATATCTAGATTGTGAATTTAAGAAACTTCTCTAACTGTACATAAGATTGTCATAATTCTGGTTATCGTTGTTGTAAGTATAATATATGTATGCTATCATGATTTAGGGGCAACAGTTGTTCTGAATTGCAATGTAGTATTATACCAGTAATTGGACTTGACTTCATGGTCAAAGCCATCCATTGGCTAAATTTGTAACCATCTTGATGATGGAATTCGTGGAATTCGTTGAGATTGTGACATAAAAAGTAAGAAATGCATGAAGTGATAATGAAACAGGTGAGCAAAAATAATAAAAAAAACTCAATGAATTTCACCGTCAAGTTTCTTACAGTCGCAACCACTGATGACTTTGAAAATGAAGTCAAGTCTGAATTCGGTTTAATTGTTGCACTTAGGTTTAAGTTCAAATGTTGCATTGTAGGAAGAGCATTTTTATACTTAAATTTTTTCCATGTATGTTTTATTATGTTTTATTTTGTACATATCTATACTTTATATTATAATGTGTATATTTGTTTTGTAAACAATAAAGATCATACCTATAATAAATAGATAAATAAAAATACTTACATAATGAATAAATAATTATAATTTACACCGCTTCACCTTGGTTCGTCGAGGTGCTACCCCGCCCCTGGATATTTTTTTTACTATATGTATATTGCTACAAAGCTTAAATAATTTTAATTGGATGGTTTTTTTTAAAAATTGTTTGGGTAATTTTCTGAAATTTATGCTATTTTATTATCTATATTCAAAATTTTTTGTTAATACAGTGCTAAGGTTAAAATTTGTATTCCACATTCAAAATCTTGATTTCAAGTACAAAATATTATTATAAAACATTTAAATATTTTGACATATTTTCTTTGGCAATTGATGTAATAAAGTTTTATTTAATAAAAATATTTTTTTTGTGAACAAACAAATTAATTATTTAATAATGATTAATATTATTAATAATGAATAAATTATTTATTATTCGTATCGTTATATGTTCCATGTTTTATCTATAATATAAAAAAAATTTTAGGTGCAAACATTAACGCTCAAACGGAAGAAACTCAGGAAACAGCATTAACATTAGCTTGTTGTGGAGGATTTATGGAAGTAGCTGACTTTTTAATCAAAGCTGGTGCAGATATAGAACTAGGAGCATCTACTCCATTAATGGAGGCTGCACAAGAAGGACATCTTGATCTTGTACGATATTTGCTGGATGCAACGGCTGATGTTTATGCGCAAACCCAAACTGGCGATACAGCTTTAACTTATGCCTGTGAAAATGGCCATACAGATGTTGCTGAGTTGCTTTTACAGTATGGCGCAGATCTTGTATGTTCCAATGTTATTATTTATAAGTTAAATTATTGTTTAATTTATTTATTTGAATATATATTTATATATATTAATACAATAATTGAATAATCTACATTTAAAAAAATGTTTAATTGGACAATTTATTCATATAGTTCATATAAATAAACAAAAATAATAATTAAAAATAAAATATTTCAATTAGTATTTAGATAATAATGGTTTTATTCATATTTTAGGAGCATGAATCAGAGGGTGGTCGAACTCCTCTTATGAAAGCATGTCGTGCGGGTCATCTATGCACAGTTCAATTTCTTATATCTAAACGTGCAGACGTAAATAGGCAAACTACAAATAATGATCATACTCCACTTTCATTAGCTTGTGCAGGTGGACACCTTCCTGTTGTAGAACTCCTTTTAACCCAGTCTGCTGATCCATTCCATAAATTGAAGGTCAGAAATAATTTAAATATTAACTCGTTCTTTTAATATTTTTAATATTTTATTTTTTAAATTTTTATTTCATTGTCTATCTTTAATTATTCAAATACATGCTCTGTTTGATTGAAATTTATTGTTTCAATTTAATTTTAAATTAGTTTTTTAAAATAAATTAGTTTCATTTTAATTATAAATTTAAAATTAATAAAACATAATCTAACAGATTTTAATATGTGCTTTTTTAGATGTTAATATTACTTGTTACATGATTCGGAAAGTTACAATTTTTTAAAATTATCTTAATTTAATATTTTTATAATTTATCATTCAGAAAGTACAACTGAAATTTGAACTAATATTAATAAAAAAATACAAATTTTTGTTTGTAATTAATATATGTATTTATTAAATTAATACTAAAACTTATTTACAACGCACTATAATAAATAAAACACTAATAATGTAATAAATATATTTTTCATTCCAAAATAAATGTTCTTAGAAACTTAATCTCTTTTTTTAATGTAGGATAATTCGACAATGCTAATTGAAGCTGCAAAAGGTGGACACACCAATGTTGTCCAACTATTATTAGACTACCCACATAGTATAATGTTGGCACCCCATACTGCCGGACCAACGTCAGCATCGATGATTATACAACAGCAACAGCATGTGCCTCAACCTATTCAACAACACCCTTCAAATAACCAACAGGGTCAGTTGCAAGCACCAACTACCCCACAACAACAACAGAAACAACAACAACCTCAAACTACCACTGAACAAATGCAACAGCAAACGCAAAATGTGCAACCAAAAAATAACACCCAAAAATCACTGTTGAGGAAAAATCGTTCTGTAAGCATGATGCCAGACACAAGCCTTACCTCAGCGGAAGCGCAACAGGTACGCACTCAACCTGCAGGTGAGGCGTCAATCCCAACTGTCAAAGATGAAACTAATATCCTTGACAAAGGCAGTGGAGGGTTTGCTACAATTTCTGAACCTAACATCAGCTTAAGTCCAGCAACTTCTTGCACCGCCATTGTCAATACTGCTGCTAGCCTCTCTACTGCTACACCTGAGTGTCGCAAAAACACACGACAGGAACAGATTTTGCATAAGCAGCAGATTCTTGAAGAGTTACAGGTAAATAAATCTATATTAGATATTGTTAAGTAGGCATTATAAATATAGATGTTAATTTAAACATTTATATATATATTATAAAATATACTAATTACATTTACATAAAATGTATTTCATATGTGGTCTAAAAATTTAATTTTTAGAAACTTTATAAAAATTATATATTTTATATATTTTATATTAAATATTAATGTAAATGAGTGAATCAAAATTTATAAATGCTATTTCTATTTAAATCATATTATTAGTTTTTATTTATTTATTTATTGTTTATATATTCAATAAAATCATTGCATTTAAAAAGATAAATTAAATATTCTTGTAATTAATAAATAACATTATTATATAATATTACTAATATTAATTAAAACATAATTAAGTGAAAATTTATTTGTCTTAATTACCGTGATTTATTTACTTTATTGTCTTTATTTTATTTATTATAAATACTCCCATTTACATAAAGGTTTATTATTAATTTAAGACAGATTTATTGTATTTAGAATACTTTGAAATATATTTTATATATCTATAACAGGGAACAAAAAGTGGAACTATTTGTGTTGCATGTATTGCATTAAATCTGTTGCTTTGCTATATAAAACATTGTACTGATCTGATATACGGTGGGGATCTTAGGAGTAATATTGAGATACTATTTAAATTTATTTAATATATAATTTTTATTAAATCAGTATTTTTCTTTTCAAGAGAATGTGATTAAATGAAATATTAATATTTATATTTCTTTATAAAACGTTTATCCATAAC
>JABFQC010003782.1:0-13558 GCA_022817085.1 Psilanteris sp. ZL-2020 | reverse complement strand
TTGAGTGTGGTTTTTGACTATTAATAAGTTTTAAGTTTATGTTTGATTTTAAATTTTTGATTTTCCGAAATACAAAATTGGCTCATTCAGTGATATCATATATTTTATATGCAGAGTTATGATTATTGATTATGTTTCTATATATACGGTGAAAACGCAAACCTTGGCTCGATGTTATTTTACCTTTATAATGTTACGTTAAAAGATGAATGATGGTTTTCATGTTTTGAGTTTGGTTTTTGATTGGGAATAAGTTGTAAGTTTAGGTTTGATTTTTAGTTTTGATTTTGGTTTATAAAATACTTGAGTATGATAAAAAAATAAAAGTACATAAATATTACTATTTTAAAAACAAAATATAAAATAATATAAAAATTTTATAAATAATATAAAAATATAAAATTAGTATTAGAACATTAATTAATGTTAAACATTACACAAATAAGAATAATAGTTATGAAATATCTTTATTTCAGTTAATTAATTTCACTGATTTTTGTTAAATATCAAATAATTAAATTTACTTTTAAATACTCATTATATAAAGACATTACTTATAATGAACTTTTCCTTACTTAATAATAGTTAGGTTGTATTAATTTATGCAAACTTAAAATTATATTATTTTGACTTTTTTGTACCATTATATAAAAATTGATATATATATATATAAACTAAAGTGTAATGTAAATCTTTTCAATGATAAATAAGTATGTAGTTTTTAATACATTAGTTTATTATAAATAGTAAAAATAATTCATTTGATTTTCATCATTACATAATATGTATCATAAAATAAAATCATTAGAATAAATATTCTCAATAAGAATATTGTATATTGAACTTAAACAACTATATTACTGAAATAAAATATCAAAATAATATATTATAAGAAAAATTTAATTATTTTAATAATTTTATTTATATATAATGAAAATTGAACAAATATTTTTTTATATTGTATACTCACTATTTTATTACAAATATGGAAATTTTGTATCTCATATATACAGATACACATACAAGTTGTAGAAAGATTCAAATTATTCATAAATGACATATATATATTAAACCATGAAGACTGTAGGAAGGAGATCCAACTCTGGTGGTGGAGTTAGCATTTTACATGCTTCAAAAACGTCCGCAGTTGACAATGTACACACTGCTTACAGCGCCCTCATGTGGTGAAAATTTCACATACTTTAAATGTTGTTGTTGCTTTATTTGTGTTATCTCTATTATATTTTAATAGATTAACCGTTATAACCATGCAGGTAAATACAACTTTTATTGAAATGCTCCAAAATATTCTTAGGTTATGTTGTTTGTCATTAATTCATTCTAACTGTAACATCATATTTCCACATGATAATGCTTGCAGTATGCTATTGCGCATTATACTAACTGTTTACAGATACATTTACTGCAGAGCGATATTTTTTACATGCTAGTTACACGAACTTTGGATCTCCTTCTTACAGTCTTCATGGGTTAAACATTTGTTGATCTTTTATATTCTCTCTGCATATGTGGCGTCTCCACAGTTTTTAAGTCAAAGTTTGGAATTACTTTATAAGACAAATTGGAATTACTTTAAAATTACTTTAAGTAATTAATTACTTAATTACGTTATAAGAGAAATAGTGTTTCATTGGGATGGGATGGTCAGATTTTGATAGATTTCCTCTTTAGCTATTAAAGACAACAACATTTTGGTGATAACATAACAGCAGATATTAAATTATAAATTGAATTAATATAAAAATTAATTTAATTAATTCCAAATGAATTGGAACTTCATATTTCTAGCCATTTTGTTTTGTATACTTACAATGTAACTATTTTAAAAACTGGTGGTTTCGAGGACGTCTCCGAAACATTTCATTTAATGGAAGTTTCAGGGACAGTCAAATAAAATACGGTACTGGGATACCGTATACGGTAGAAAATCTAGGTTATGACTAGATTTTTAAGGGGGGTTGGGGGCGTAGTCCCCCCGCATTCCCTTGTGAGGGTGGCCGAAGGCCGCCCGATGCGCTCCGCCATATTTTCTACAAAAAAAATTTTTTAGGGCCGTACCTAGGGGCCTAAAACGTTGTTGTCCCCGAAACTTCCTTTATATATATATATATATATATATACATAAGTGGCAAAATTTATAACGCTGTCAACTATAACTATATTCACTATGAATATAGATATACATTACAGGGTTATGTAGTTTGACAGTTATGTATTTTGTCACTCACCCATATATATATATATATTGAAGTGGGAAAAGTACGTATCGAATGAGTGGTGGCTCGCATCCGATTGAAGACAACACTGGTGAAGTGTTTTAGATATTGGGAGTATGGCCATCGGGCCAATAACTGTAAAGGGCCGGATAGAGGGAAACTGTGTCTCAGATGTGGAAGAAAGGGACACTTTGCAACAGGGTGCACGAGGGATCCGGAGTGTATTCTATGCCGAGGAAAAAATGACTGCGATCATTACGCGGGAAGTGGGCGTTGTTGGGTCTACAAGAGGGCACTGAAAGATGCAACAGCCAAGAAAAAGAAATGAGGATCCTACAGCTTAATTTAAACCACTGCGAGGCAGCACAGGATCTACTCTACCAGACTCATTACCAGAGCAGTATAAAGACATCGATAACCCATTATGGTCTTCGGATGGCTCGGGTAAAGCGTCTATATGGATACCTGGCGAATGCAGGATATAGGAGAAACCGATGATCACACGAAAGGGCTTCACATGGGTCAAGATCGACGGTATATATATCTTTAGTGTATATGCCCCGTCAAATGATACGGAGGAGCAGTATGTGACGTTACTAGATCAGCTGGTAAATGACGCAACGGAACGGAAGCCGTTTATTATAGCGGGTGATTTTAATGCTTGGGCTAGTGACTGGGGAAATAAACAAACAAATAGAAGAGGACAAATTCTTTTAGATTATCTCGTTACAATGAATGTTATTTTGGCGAACGAGGGATACAAACCCACATTTGAGAGAGGAAATGCAACCTCGGTAATTGTCCTCAAGTTTGCCAGCGACTGTATCGTTCGTACGAGACTGACATGGAAGTTGACGGATATATATACACACAGTGACCACCGAGCTATATTGGCTGTACTAGAAGAAATCAGGAGGCAGCCGAGGAAACCAAGGGAACGACGAGATAAGAAATGGAATAAGAAGTCCTTTGACCGTGATATATTTCATGCCCTAATAGAGGGCGTGACAATGAGAGAGGGTTCATTAAATGACAATGTAGAACAGCTGATGACCAAGATCACAAATGCTTGTGACGCTTCCATGACGAAGATATCAAATAAAGTCCGACAATCACCAATGTACTGGTGGAATGAGGAGATAGCCGAGCAACGCAGAAGGTGTATCTACAGTAGACGTAGGTATACACGAGCCCATAGACGTGGGCAATACGAAGAAAAACGGGGGGACTATCGATGCGAACGCCTAGCGTTGAAAAAACCATAAAGATCAGTAAGAGACGCTGCTGGAGGGAACTGGACAGCGAAGTCGATGAGGACCCATAGGGCAGGCCGTACAAGATTGTGACTGCTAAGCTGAACAACTATGCTGTTACAAGTCCGACCTGTCCGGAAATGTTGCAGCACATTGTGATGACCCTTTTCCCGTTCAACAGGAAACAATTTTAGATACAGTCCTTACTCCAATACCAGAAGAGGTCGATCCTATTAGCCCTGGTGAACTACGGGATGCTTGCCGTAGAGTTCGAGACGACAAAGCCACAGGACCGGATGGGATACCGAACATAGCCCTGAAGGCGGCCATTACCGCTCGTCCAGATATGTTTCTTGAAATTTATGACGAATGTTTGCGGAAAGGTACCTTTCCTCGCTGTTGGAAAAGACAGAGACTGATGCAACTTCCAAAGAGCAAGACAGCAACAGACGATCCATCATCTTAACGTCGATCTGCCTGCTGGATACAGCTGGGAAGATTTTGGAGCGTATCATTTCCAGCAGACTAGAGACGTTTGTGGTTGAGAGACACGGTCTTTCAGATAACCAATTTGGATTCAGGAAAAGACGTTCTACCGTAGATGCCATCAATGCCGTAGTGAGCATCGCGAGGACAGCCGTCGCAGGATCCCGCTGGAGAAGAGGAACAAAAAAATACTGCGCGGTGATAACTTTAGACATCAAAAATGCCTTCAACACGGCACGATGGAAGTGCATTCTTGAAGCATTGCAGTCACTGGGAGTTCCTGTTTACATCAGATCGATCATCTCGGATTATTTCAGGGAGCGATATCTGACGTTCAATACGGACAATGGACCAAAGACTTATAAGGTGACGGGGGGCAGTGATGCCAGATTCGGCATAATAGCAGCAACTTGAACATAGTCGATATTATTCGACTGTATGGCGGGCATACCGCAATATAGGTAAAAATGAAATTAAATTTTTGAAAAAATGAAAAAATTGTTTTAATTATAATAACAATATTACTTAATAATTAATAAATAATAATTATTAATTAATGATCCAAAAAATAAGTTATCTCCTAACATATTTACAGATATAACATATCGGCGATAGCAACTATGTTCAAGTTGCTGCTATTATGCCGAATCTGGCATCTCTGACGGGGGGTGTTCCACAGGGATCAGTTCTTGGACCCCTCCTGTGGAACATTATGTATGACGCTGTGTTGAGACTGGAATTACCAGCAGGTGCCGAGATCATTGGTTTCGCCGATGACATTGCCGTCGTAGTGACAGACGAAATTTTGGAAGATGTGACTCTGGTCGCAAATATGGCCATAGCACGGGTTAGACGCTGGCTGTGCTCTGTCGGCCTCCAGTTAGCGGATCATAAAACAGAGGCGATTCTGATAACAAGCAGAAAGAAAATGGAGACGATTACTCTCAGAGTGGGAGACTACGAGGTACAGTCAAGACCACACTTGAGATACCTTGGAGTCTGGATCGACTCACGCTTGCGTTTTAACAAACATTTTGAGGTTACAAGCGACAAAGCGTGCAGAGTTGTTGCCGCGCTATCGCGTATTATGCCGAATACAGCCGGTTCTAGACAGAGCAGACGTAGACTACTATCTAATGTGGTAACGTCGATGATGTTATACGCAGCTCCTATATGGTTCGAAGCCATGAGCATTAAGGCATACGTAAGTACACTGTCCTCTGTATATCGTTGAAGTGCTCTCAGAGTAACCGGAACATTCCGCACAGTGTCATACGACGCAGTATGCGTTGTAGCCGGAATGCCACCCATTCACATCTTGGCGGATGAGCGTCGCCGGATATATGACCGATGGGGATATACACAGCAAAGCGACAAACGCTGTGTTAGAGAAGAAGAGAGTCTAGAAACTATGAGACGATGGCAAAACTGTTGGGACTCATCGACGAAAGGCAGATGGACCCACCGCCTCATTCCCGATATCTCTGGGTGGACTGCGAGAAAGCATGGTGAGGTAAACTATTACGTGACTCAACTGCTGACGGGACATGGATGCTTTAGAGCATACCAACAAAAGTTTAACATTATCAACACTCCAACGTGTTCAATGTGTGAAGAAATTGTCGAATACGTGGAGCCTGTCGTTTAAAAAAAAAACACACACACACCATGTTGGGAGTCTGTAACCCATACATGGCGCGTCCCCAGGTGGCGGATAGGGGAGTAGCTCGCTAGATATAGAGGGCAGCAGGGAAATAAAATACCTGTCGCGGGCCAAACAGACTAGGGGAAGGAACCCCGATCAATAAACTAACTATGGAAGGAGTTAATAGGGAAATGTCGTTTACGATGCAGGGGTGCAATTCCCCAGTACCGGCGCCGGTTGGGGGTGAGCAAGCGGGCTCCCCGGCGTCGTCATCCTGCGACCGCAGTGCTACAGTGGCGGACCACTTGGCAGCATCCAATGCTACAAGTGCTGAAATTGGTAGTGACAGAGTTCAAATTACCAAGAAGAGGCAAGAGATGTGGGAGTTATTATGGCAGAAGGCGGACAAACTCTACGAGTTTGCCAAGCCGCGCCATAACGTCCACAAAGAAATAAAATCTTTTGCAACTAGCATCAAGGCAATGATTGGGAAAATCACCGACTTTGATGAGAGATTGGGACTACCAACCATCTCGCGACCAGTGAGTATAACGACTGAGACTCAGACCTCTCCCGGACTTTACGTTAGACAAGTAAAGGCAACGACTGGCCAATCCAAGAAGAGGAAGCCATCGGAATCGGCCCTGAAGGAAAAACGCCAAGAAAAGAAAAACGCCCAGGATATGTCCATACACGTAGAAGAGAGATCAGCTGCTGCGACGGTACTCAAAAACCCCACCAAAAATATGAGTGTCCGCAAGAGCAATGACTGGGAAATTGTTCAGGGGAAAAGAAGACGAAAACGAGAACGGCACGGCAGAGACCAATCAAACCAAACGCCTTGGTGGTAAAGTCGAAAGAAGGTAGCTCGTACGCCGACATCTTGCGAGGGATGAGAGAGGATCCCGCTCTGAAGGAGTTGGGAAACAACGTCAAGAAAGTCAGAAAAACGGCAGCAGGTGACCTTCTTCTAGAAATTGGTAGAGGCGTGGGGCATGCAGTTGATACGTTCTGTGATGCCATTAGAGATAAACTTGGTGATACAGCAAATGTTCTGAAGTTCAAAGAGGATTCAACAATATTCCTGAGAGACTTGGATGAGCTTACAACGGAAACAGAGATCGTCGAAGCACTATCGGGAATACTGGATGCTTCTCCCATCGGAGAGCATGCTGTTAAATCCTTACGCGAAGGACCCAGAGGCACCAATACTGCTGTCATCAAACTTCCTACTACCTTGGTCCAGAAAGCGGTAGAAATAGGGAGAGTACGAATTGGTTGGGTAATAACTCGCATCCGCGAGAAAACGTCGCCTATCAAATGTTTCAAGTGCTGGGAATTTGGTCATCGGGCCAACGCGTGTAGAGGAATGGACAGATCTATGCTCTGTCTACAATGTGGTGGAGAAGGACACATCGCAAAGACCTGTGTAGAAGACCCCGATTGCGTCCTATGTAGAGGTGTTAATGACTGCAAGCACGTTGCAGGGAGTGGCAGATGTCTACGAAAAAGCATTACAACGTGCGAATAAGACGTTGAACAAATGAGGATACTGCAACTCAATCTCAACCACTGCGAGGCAGCACAGGAATTGTTGTTTCAAACAGCGAGAGACCTGGATATCGATGTAATGATACTGTGCAAACAGTATAGTCCAACCTGGTTCTCCGACGCAACTGGTCACTCCGCTATTTGGACTATCAACACCCAGACAACTCAGATCCAAGAGTACATGAGGCAACCCCAGATTGGTTACATATGGGTCAAGGTAAATGATACATATATTTTTAGTGTATATGCATCACCAAATGATACATTACACAATTTGATACATTACACACAAGGGTACAAGCTCCATAGTGACCTGACGTGGACGAGTGACTGTTTAGTACGGAGAGGCATAGCGTGGAAAGTGATTGATCACAAGAAGACGTTTCATGCAATGAAGGGACCACCCTGACTTTGACACAATGAGGGAACAGTACAAGGGCGTGAGACGAGAAAGTTGGCGATAAAAGAGAGCAAACGCAGATGTTGGCGGCAACTATGTAAAGAGGTGGACCAGGATACCTGGGGTAGACCATATAAGACCGTAATAGCAAAGATGAAAAATTTCACTTTGGCTACTCGATGTTGTTATGAGGTTCTACAAATTATTGTAGCTACACTCTTTCCCCAACAGGAAGATCTGATAGATCATGGACGATACCAAAACCGTTTCGAAGAGGCACACTCTATTAGCCATAGCGAACTCCGGCGAGCATGTCGCAAGATAGGTGTGAACAAAGCACCTGGACCGGACGGTATCCCTAATGTTGCAATTAAAGCAGCCATCATGGCACGACTTGATCTGTTCCTACAAGTCTTTGATGAATGTCTTCGTAGGGGGTCATTCCCCCGCTGCTGGAAACTACAAAGACTCGTTCTAATACCAAAAGGCGGAAAACTAGCTAACCACCCTCATCTTACCGCCCGATTTGCCGAAATCCTTGAACGAATCATCTGTGGTAGACTTGAGAAGATGATAGAGGACGTGCGAGGTCTCTCCGAGAACCAGTATGGTTTCAGGAGAGCTCGCTCAACTACTGACGCTATCGCTAGGGTAGTAGAGATAGCTAAAATCGCTATAGCGGGCTCCCACTGGAGACGAGGCACTCGTCTGCACAAGTCGTACTGTGCAGTTGTAACATTGGATGTCAGAAATGCATTCAACTCAGCGAAGTGGAGTTGTATTCTGGATACACTACAGAAGCTGAGAATACCGGATTATATATAATCCAAGATTACTTCAAGGATAGAATTCTGAAATATGATACGGACAATGGACCGTATGGACCAATGACCTATAAAGTGACGGGAGGTGTTCCACAGGGATCGGTCTTGGGACCGCTCTGTGCGGTGCTGTACTGAAGCTACATTTTCCACCTGGGGAGGAAATAGTTGGTTTTGCTGATGACATTGCCCTGCTCATCAACGATAAATATCTGGAGGATGTGACGCTTAAGGCAAACATTTCCATGAGGACCATTGGACGTTGGTTGTCTTCGGTAGGCCTATCCTCGGCAAACCACAAGACAGAAGCGGTACTCATAACAAGTAGGAAATCGATGACCACGAGATGACATCTCGTCGAGGCTCGAGATATCTCGGTGTCTGGCTCGATGCACGTCTATCTTTCAGAGAACACATGGCTATTGTCAGTGAGAAAGCTGGCACAGTCACCTCGGCAATTTCTCGCATACTGCCGAACACGGGAGGCTCAAGACAGATTCGACGCAAACTACTGGTGAGCGTGGTGAGCTCGATACTGTTATATGCAGCCCCAATTTGGAAGCTATGACCATTAAGGCTTATGCGAGATCTATGACCTCTGTCTACCGTAGAAGTGCCCTTAGAGTGACATGTGGATTTGGGACAGTTTCGTATGAAGCCGCATGCGTAGTGGGAGGTATGATGCCAATAGATATACTGGCAGATGAACGCAAAAGAATAATCTTCAAGATGAAGGAGATAACGCGAGCTAAGCGACACTCTCTCCGGGAGGAGGGAAGAAATAGGAAACACACACACACGCACGCACACACATTATAATACTCAGATCGCTTTAAATATTCGCAATGCTTCTATAGTTCTATGATCGATTGGGCCTATATATACTTTAGAACATAATGTAATCATACTTGCGAGAAATTCTGCGCGCTACGTTTTTTACATAAAAATATTTTAGTTTATATCTTTTTTAAATATCGTTTATTAGATTTTAATATTTTTTTATATTTAAAATTTACAACTAATTATATAAAATTTTAAACATCATAACCATAAAATAAATAGAAATAACATTGAAATTCACGATTTAATCTGATACGATTATTCGGTTTCAGCAAATATTAAAATTACTATATTTTTATCGTAAATGTCGGTTTACTTCATTTCAATTTTTAAGTTATAGTGTTCCAATTATTGTACCTTTTAAGAATTAATACATCTCGATAAGTTTTTTGCAATGTGATAATTTTTTCAAATCACATTTTAAAATATGAAATATATTCGACTATATC
Organism: Psilanteris sp. ZL-2020; assembly: GCA_022817085.1. Taxonomy (NCBI): domain Eukaryota; kingdom Metazoa; phylum Arthropoda; class Insecta; order Hymenoptera; family Scelionidae; genus Psilanteris; species Psilanteris sp. ZL-2020. Next base: position 3,876 of record JABFQC010003782.1, on the reverse strand, counting down.
CTACTTTTGAGATATTATATAGTAAATTATTCAACAACTGTTTTCTCCGTGTAGGCGTGTACGCGATTCCCCTCTTATCGATATTGGATGCGCGCGATCGTTACGCGTTATCATTCGCGGGGTCATGACTAAGTCGCGCGCGCTGTCACAAAAGAGTTCGCCAACGATCTTTCGGCGCAACGGTTTACTCATTCGAAGTGACGTTTAGGCCGTTATAGTTTTGGTTTGTTGGAGTCGACTTTACATCTTTCGGCGCAACGGTTCACTCATTTATAGTAACGTTTAGGCCGTTATAGTTTTGGTTTGTTGGAGTGGACTTTACATCTTTCAGAGCAACGTTTTACTCATTCGGAGGGACGTTTAGGCCGTTAATTAGTATTAGATTTTGTTTTACAGGTTACTAGAAGGTTTGTACGAGGAAGGGCTCATATTCCTTTTTTCCGCATCCCCTCAATTCCTTGAGTAACCTTTTCCATATTTCCTTGACATACGGTTGAGTTATCGCCGTATTCTTTTCGCGCGCACGGTGTCTACGTGACGTGGCGACTCCTTTGGTCCCATTAGTGGGAAGGTTTAAACGCAATTCAATTTGCTTATATTCTATTGCATCAACTTTTGTCATTTTTATAATATTGATTTGTATAGTTGTGGTATTTGGTGTGTGTTTTATGTATAGTGTAATGACTGTTGTATAAATGCTGATTGATATGACAGAGTCTCTCATATTACAATCACGTGTGTTTTTCATAAGTAAATACAAGGCGTTGTGTCAACGCATTATTTGAATAGCGAGTTTTCCGGTGAGTCACCGAAATAGTCGAAATTAGATTCTTATTTCTTATCAGCTCGTCAGCTGATTCATCAGCGTGACCTTTTTCTTTGTATTGGTTTTATTTTGAATTTGATTTTAATTTTGACATTTTTAAATTCACGGTTTTATACAATCTGTAATTCGCGATTAATGTGTTTTGCAGATTCAAGCCGAATAAACGGTTTAACATTCTCTTTTCCCGTTATTAACATCTTATTATTGATTTATTAAAATATTAATTGATTAGAGTCACACAACTAGCGTCTCGTCGATTAATTTTTAATGTAATATCGTACAATTTCCATCCCTTATTCACAACCGTCACTCACAACCGATTTTCGTCTCTTACATCCTTTTTTACTTTTAACTTTCACTCTTTTCTCCGCTCGCACACATATCGTACAACCTATAATGTCACCGCTCCCATTATCATTTTCGTAGACATTTCTATCAATTTTACATTCTTGGTGATAGGAACGATGACATTTCTCGCATTTTGTAACATTGCGTACACATGTACAATGCGCTTACACTCACAACATTTATTCGCTTATTCGAGTTGACCTCTTATTTGAGTTATCCTTATGTAGATACCGTCGTCACGTAGTAGCAAGATGGCAGCGCCCAGTAGATGCGTGTGCTGGATGCGAGCGGTCGTGATCTATTGTGTACGATATTACATTAAAATTTAATCGACTAGACGCTATTCGTGTGACTCTAATCAATTAATATTTTAATATATAAATAATAAGATGTTAATAATGGAAAGAAAGAATGTTAAACTGTTTATTCGGCTTAAATCTGCAAAACACGTTAATCGCGAATTACAGATTGTATAAACCGTGAATTTAAATATGTCAAATTAAATTAAAATCAAAATAAAGCTCACGAGCTGATAAGAAATGATAAGCTAATTTCCAGTACTTTGGTGACTCACCGGAAAACTCGCTATTCAAATAATGCGTTGGCACAACGCCATGTGTTTAATTCTACAAAAACAAGAGATTGTAATATGACAGACTCTGTCATATCAATCCTCATGCATACAACTTTCAAATGCCATACATACACTACACACAAATATATATACAATTAAATAAATAATACATACAATGACAAAAGTCAATAAAATAAAATGCAAGCAAATTTAATTGCGTCAAGCCTTCCCACACAAATAGGATAGATGGAGTCGCCACGTCACGTAGTCACCGTGCGCGCGAAAAGAATACGGCGATAACTCAACCGTATATCAAGGAAATAAGGAAAAGGTTACTCAACTAATTGAGGGGATGCGGAAAAAAGGAATATGAGCCCCACCCAATACGAACCTCTCAGTAACCTATCAACAAATTTAAAAATATTAAACGGCCTAAACGTCACTCCGAGTAAGTGAATCGTTGCGCCGAAAGTTCTGATGTCGACTCAATCGTGACAGCGCGTGCAACCAAGTCGTGACCCCGCGAATGACAATGCGCATCGATCGCGCGCATGCAAATCGACATGAGGGGAATCGCGAACACGCCTATCATTTCCAAACGGACACCGATTACCAAAATCGCGAATCGATGACATCACAAGACAAATACACAAATCAAAATAAATTTAACGTGTATTAATGAAAATAAAAGCCGTTTATTCAAATAAATTTCTACAATCTAGTAAAATTCATACGGCCACGCAATGTGTGCTGCGTGGTGGTACTCCTACCTGCGCTAGATGTATGCGCGTTTACGTCAAAATCAAATTATATATTTTTATAGTTTATTTCTGTTTTTTTTTATTATTACTTAGCAAATCGCTTGTGGTCGCAAACATTTTTTTGGGATTTTTGTTGCTTGTTCTAATGTTTTTGCATAATAATTTTGTTTAAATTTTTAATTTTTAACATACTTTATTTATAGCAGTTTTAAAATTTGAAAATAAAATTTTCATATTTTATTTCACTATAAAACGTTTTTTTATTGTTTTATTTTTGTAATATGGCATCTTCGGTGCTAGATCGTCAATGGACGGAAAGTAGAGGTATTGGGCGCCGTGGCACTATGGACTCGTCATTTATTTCTGCTCACGAAATGTCGGATCCGCGTCGTGCTAACTCTGACTCTGATATACAATCCTCCTTGATGAATACAGTGTACATATTCGCCTCGGAGTCTAATACGATTAGGGAGATGTTTACTTTTCTTAAATCGATGGATAAGAAATAAGATAAGATATCTTCCTGGCATTAAAACAGATATCGAAGACCTAAAGTCAATGAAAGACAGCATGTTAACTATTGGGGAGAAGCTTGATAAGGTCATTAATGACTCTAAGCGTCATGATGCTGATATTGCCGATATACGGAAGGAAGTCTCATCTCTGAATTCACAAATGAAGGAAACAGCCTCCACATTATCAGAATTAAAAAATAACTGACTGGATCCACTTCTGATCCTGGCTACTACTGGCCGCAGATATGATGTGGAGTGGGATCGTCAACTTGTTATTAATGATCTTTCAGAAGAATATATTTTACATCTTATGGACCTGAAATGGCTCTCTAATGTTGTTCATTTGACTTTTTCGGAGATGCTTATTGATGATTATCACGTCTTTCCTGTGGTGAAGGGCAACGCGAGGATTCTTATTGTCGACTTTTTAACTAAGCGAAACATAAATGAGTGGCCAATAGCCCGTATATCGAAAAATAATTTATCTCCTAAAGATGTTGATCCTAACGCTCCTTCTGATAGTAAAATCTACATCAACGAAAAATCTACGGCTATCAAACGCAGAGTTCTGACTGAGGCCAAAGCCTTTGGGTTACAAATCTTGGGTTTGAAACCCGGCTTGATGAAACTGTCTTAAGTTGTAGGCTGGTTATCAATAATTATAATATCTGGAGAAATTATAGACAATATAAAAGGGATGATGGCGTAAGTTTCTACATTCATAAACAGTGTGTACTCAGTTCCATTAAACCCAATGTTTCCCTTATGCAATGCAGCGCCTCTATACTTAGAACAGGAGAACTATTGTGCATCGCAATTATCACGTAACCAAATTGACCATCCAATTAATAA
>JABFQC010003781.1:0-13560 GCA_022817085.1 Psilanteris sp. ZL-2020 | reverse complement strand
TATGATTTAAGGTATTGGTTGTTGTGGGTAACATGAAAGACATTATATTGGGTGGTTTGTGGTGATTTGTATTTGTTTTTTTTGGTTTTTTTTTTCTTTTTTATTTATTTTTTTTCCTTTTTTTCTTTTCTTTTTTTTGTTTTTTTTTTTTGTTTTTTTGTTTTTTTTTTGTTGTTTTTTTATATCCTTCATTAAGTAATACATAATGATTTACGATTGTTCGACGATCGTAATAAAAAGCGCGTGTTTATTATGATTCATAAAATACTCTAGAGATAACAGTAACGATAATAGTCATAGAGTTGTAATGAATAGCAACAATAGGCTAGTAATAGTTACAATTCATATTAACAGTAGTTACAATAATTGCAATGACAGTGACATCGGTGATGAAGTTTGTATATACTATGAGTATAAGACAAGATTCTCCGTCTCTTCAGATACCTTTTCTCGATCAAATGAAATACTAAAAGTAGGCAATTCGTATAGAAAATTCCATTCCTCCGTTTATGCTTCGTGCCGTTTGTTTCTTTTTTTTTGCTTTCTTAAAAATTTTTTTTGTTAATTCTGTGTTTGTTTTAACGTTTGGTTCGATCTCGGCGTGATTTATGGATGCACGTTAATAAAATATGACATCTCGCAATCCACTCGTTCCTCAAAATTAATACGACGTAGTCTAATAATCTCCTTCAGTGTCAAAGCCGACTATTTGAGCAACCGCGGTACAATGTGTCGGCTTGGGACCAATGAATCGCTCAATAAACAATAATAAAAAAAAATAAAAAAAAAAAAAACAAAAAATAGTAAATAAATAAAATAAAACGAACTAAAAAAGGAACACAAAATCAGTATGCTTTGTACAACAACAGACTTTCATTTTTTCATTGAACGCTTTTACGTCCCGAGGGCGGTAAAGCGGACCCCAAAAATGGTCCGTTTACGGTCCTGGACTACAAAACGTTCAAGAGACGTCTGAACGCAAATCCGTACGTAGGAAAGTCAACTCATCAAAAAGGATATGTGATTTGCTAGAATTTATATTACCAGTATTCTCTAAATGTTACAAAGAGTATGTCAATATGTCGCTTCTAATGCAATCTCTTATGCCACTTGTGTGTAACGATCGGACTCGGTTATTCGTTTGTGTCGGTAATCAACGGGACGGCAACGTGTTGTAATCGGTTGCCGTTTACAATGCAAATTCAATCAGTTTAAAGTTATCAATCGATTCGTAACGGTATAATTGGGTTGTCGTTGTATGAGTATATACATATTCGGATGTACTTTGAATGAACGCAAAAACAATTTCCCTGGTGTTTTGAGCGCCTGATGCGCCTGAACCCTTCGGTCGTTCGTTTGTCCAAATGCATTTCGTGTCTGAATCGACACCCTAAACCACACACCGGACCGTTTCCGTTAATGGAAACGAAAACCTGTGATGCGAGTTGCGTTGGTTAAAGGTGCATTTAAGAACGTAAAAAAAAAGAAATATTAAAACAAAAAAGATTAGAAGAAAAGGATAATTCGCAGGTGAATATAGTTTATTTCTGATGCTTCTAAGGAAGCGTGACCTTGACTAGGTGTGACCTTTGCAAGGAGACGACAATCAAAGAAATTACAAGAACCAAATACAGGGGTTGTTGATAGAAAAACCGATTGCGACGTGCAAGAAAAGGCGTGGTTCGAGTCGATTCGGTGATGAAAAAACGACAACAAGGAAAAAACGTGGAATTGAACATCGAACCACTTGCCCTGTCTATCGCACGCACGATCGTAGTTGCAAACACGCACAGACACTCCATACAACGGTATCGGTAGCTCTTCGAGATACTACTCGATTAACAATCATGTCAACTCGGCAAGCGTCTAAAGAAAACACAAAGTGAATGGTCCGCGTTCGTAAAAAGCCATCGCGACGATCGAAAAGTCAAATGGAAAATAAAAAATTGTCCCACGCGAATATCAATGTTCCGAATACCGCCACCGAATTTCGCTTCACGAGTATTCGATATATGTATATATATACATATATATATACACATATATGTACATATATACTCTATATATATACACACGCTTTTACACATACATACATATATACATATATATATACAGATGCATATATAATTACATATACTTCGTATTATCGTTAATTATATTATATATATATACATACAATTTTAGTGATAAAAAGCATGCAAGATTTATTAGTACCACTATGTTTTTTTTGTTTTTTTGTTTTTTACTTTTTTTGGTTTAATTCACGTAAAATTTTGTTACACACCCTATCCCGTCCGTATCCTCACCGACACAATGCGAACGATGGCCGGCACCTACCAGCGCACAACCGAACGCACTCCCGCGCGCCATCTCTGTACAAATCTAGAAGCCGTACGTCACGATTGTGTACCAAACTATAACGAATGGATGCACGATTCGCAGTGAATTGTGCTCGAATTCATAAAAAGAAACGAATAAATTGCATCGTTCGAATCAATTAGTAAACGGTAACAAAAAGAAACATGACGTCAACGTGTGCGCTAAGAAGATGGAGTTTCAAGTCAAACAACTCTAGAGAACATAGATAACGATGCGTGTATGTAAAGTCCTGTACATATATGTACATAGGTATATGTATATACACATATGCGTATCAATTATATATATATATATAAGTATATATATATATTACATGTTTTCTTACAGAAATTAGAAATGATGGAAGATGACGATGAAACGACGTTTGTTAACTATACAACAATATCAATAATTAATAATAATAATAATAATTATAATAATAATAATAATAATAATCAAGTATGATTTGCATACACTCGCGTCTGATGAAAGCAACAAAAAACCTTGTCACGAGAAGCGCAAAATTTCCATTAAATTAATCTAATTAAGAACACATTATCACAAACGTGCGACAAATTCATTCCAACGAAACCGTCTCCGGGGTTCTATTATCGGAGCAATCGGTGCGCACACCGCGCGAGCAGAAGTTGACCCGCTTCGAGACACGGAACCAACATCGCAGATTCGTCAACCGTTTGAGCTCTATCAAGGCGTCGAGTAAAACAAGCCAGCGTCGTCAATTTGAACGAACGCCAAGAGAAACGGAAATCGGTTCGAATGGGGACGCGATTGCAACGCCCTCGTCATCAAAAAGCTTCGATCCTTTCAATAGGAAATAACAGTTCAATGAATGCATTTTGTTCGGAAGTACTCAACAATTAAGTTAACTAGTGACTAGTGTGCAGAATCTGCATGCTCGATTCAACGTTCAGTGGTTTTGTCTGGTGTTCGTGGCTTGAAATGAAACGTATCGCGAGTCTTTGCTTTGCTTGTCGGTTGTTTTTGTTTTCTTCGTCTTCTTCTTTCTCGTTTTCTTTTTACAATAAGTCGCGTACCGCTAATGAACGAGTGGAGCTGCGATCGTGATGGAAATGCGGACGATAAGATGGACGGGCGTATTAAGCGTAGCTCGGGAAGAAACAGAGCAAATGTTCTGGGCCTACACTCAACGACGTGTTTTCGTCACTCATCAGCTTTCATTCAGGTCATCGTTTTTACGCTAAACGCACGCGAACAACTTGCTTCGCGGTTGTCTCTCACATTCAACAATCTTGTTCAAACCCTAATCGGTCTTCGTTATGTCTTTCAAATCGCTCATCATCACCATCATCATCATTCATTGCTCTCATTTACCTTTTGGTATCTTTTTCGTGTCTCGCACCGACTTTTGCGTTTTTTTCTTTTTCTCTCTATCATTTACTTTTACTCCGCTGACTTTTTGCTTTCATTAATTTTAATCTCAATTGCGTGCCGTGGGGGTCGCGCGGTTCCACGTCGCCGGTTCGGTCTTGCAACGCCGGTACAAAAAAGTCCCGCAAGTCGTGCGGGTCAAGGTCGCGGGACCCTCGTGGAACCTCGCGACCGCGGGCGTACAAATAACATCAACAATATCAATAAATATAAATTCATGAACAACCTTTTAAAATCACGTGTGTCATCCTTAATTCGTAAACCTCAACAATGAAAAAGTCATGAAAAGTCGTTCGTGGGGGGGACGGCGGGGTGGGTGTGGGTTTGGGTTGTGTGAGTGTGTGTGTGGAAGGTCGCAAGACCAACGCAAACGTCCAAACGCAAGCGGTCGTTGAGTCAACGACGACGAGGTGAGTGAGTAACCAAGGACCCCGGAAGATATATGTACAAAACATATATCAAAAATACACGACTTCGAGGAGACACGCCGATCGGGTAGCTTCGATGCGACGGGTGCAACCGACGGCATAATTAACAAGATGTAAAAGGGGCGGAGGACGGGGGGATCGACGTTGCTTCTTTGTACAATTCGGGTTAGAACGCCATTCACACAACTATATTAATACGCAATTATTTAACAAGTGCGCATGTCGTCGCGCGCATCGATCGGTCGCTACAAAGAACGCATGAATTTGATTATCGGTTCGGGTTGCCGGAGCTTCGGTCGGGCGAATCCCCGACGGACTGGCCGTTGACGTGTCGACGAGCACCGTGGAAGAATCAAATTCACAAACTCTGGCGCGCTTTCGTGCTTCAACGCATGACCGGTTACACAATTTGTACACAAACAAGGACGACGTTGACAATTCACGTATATATGTGCGTATGATATATATACATATATATGACATGTATATATACATAAAAATCGAAATGAATGTATGTATATTATAATGTATGTATATATTTATATATATATATATATATATACATACACGCAGGCATATAAGTTGTTTTGATATCACTCTTCCATGTGTTTTTCTTTTTGTTTTTCAAGCATTTTGGGTCTACACCTTGTTAATTACATTGTAGGTGAATGCAAGGAAAGGGGGTCAGGGTGGGGAACGGGCAAATCAGGACGAGACTCGTGGAGCGGCGTGAACGGAATTCCGGGTCAGAAGGTCACCTACAGTTGGCAGGGCTGCACTACGTCCACCTCGTCTAACTCTTTCACCGACATTAGGAATATCCACCGAGCACCACAGTCTAAGGCGCAGGGCCGATCGCCCTGGAGGAACGGTTGTAACCGTGGTCGATGCCGCGACTCGCGCTGCCCCAAAGCCGGCCAGGCTCGTCGGGCGAGTATTTAAATTCTAAAACCGTTAACAGTTTTTCCGTCAAGGACACCGAATGGCAGTGCTATTCAATCCGCCAGATGGCTCTGCGCAAAAAAGAAAAAAAAACAAAAAAAAAACAGAGAACTTCACGAGGAACAAACAATTAAAACAGATAAGAAAAAAAATAGCGAAGTGAAATTGACAATAGTAATAATAATAATAATCATAATAACAATAATAATAATGATGATGATGACAATAAAAGGGAAACGTGGAGCCGAGTCCCAGTCAATTGAAGGTCACTGGAGTCGCGGCGTCGTCACTAACCAGGAGACCAGCCGGGATCGAGCTGGTCCCCCTCGCGTCGAGTCGTGTCTTATTAATCGAAATCAATTTCGAAATCGTTAAACAGCGTAGGCGAAAATTCCGTAAGTGTGCAAGTTTTGTCGCGGATCACTGGTCGAGGAGGGCTCGCGCGTTATTACAATTATAATACAAGAGGTGGCGCCACGGTGTGCACAGGCGCATGCGCATACGGCTAGAGATGCAAATGTAAATATCGATACTCGTGTGCACACGCGCGCTCAAACGCCCAACGCGCATACAATAATATTCCTTGCATTGCTAGCTAGTGATCCGGGTAGCCTCTTCCTTGTAAGCGTAACAAGAAGGCCGCGTGAGAGGGAATAGAGGCCACAAAGAAGGCGCAATCCGTTCGCACTTGGCGGAAACAAACGCAATCGGTTGTTGCCGGGACGAAGACGACGTAATTAAGACGGGGAACGGGACGGGATGGGGAGTCGGGGATGGGACGCCCATCTGAAAGTCTAACAGAACGAGCGAACGAATTTCCGGGTGGGGGGAGGGATCGCGGTATGGGGGAGGCAGTGGTGCGTTTGGTACAACTATCAAGTGTTTTGTCCTTTTTTTGTTTGTTTTGTAACATTGGTGTTATTCGCTTGGAATTCTCGCCAGACTTTCAAGACGTTTGTGCATGGCCGTCGCGTCGCATCGCGCCTTCTTTCTCGGTCGGGCCGTCGCGATGGCGCCACTGTTGAATTCCTCGGTCGGAACGGGACGGCGGTTCCCTCTTCTAGACGGCTGTCTCGGTGTGACTGTGACTGGACAGCCGCTCCATGTCGATTTCTGGTATGGTCAGTTCGTCCGGTATGTTGTCGGCGTAATCGATGCTGCTCGTCTGTGACAGCCGCTTGCTCAGCGAGGTCTGCTTCCTAAGCACTTCAGCCAGGGTCGAGCTGCTGTGCTCCCCGTAGCGAGTGTCTAGGCCCTGCCGAAATGCGTTCACTACGCGGATCTGTAAATCAACATGACAAAGGCGTTAGTTGGTCTGTAGACACGCGCATGCAGTACGAGTGCTAAATATTCAAAAAAAAAAGAAAAAAAATTGGATAGACACCAGGGATGGTGGATGACGGGACACTGGTGCGGAACAATTGGAACGGTCGATTGGTTTAGTCTTCCAATGACAAGGTTGCTTGTACAGAGTACGACATCGTTCAAATACATTAATTCCAATAGGTGTGTGTTTTGTGTGTGAATTTGATAAGCCAATGATATGCGTACAATCAGTTGAATTGGACAGTTGGTCGGACGGTTGTTCGAACAGTTTTTGCTAGTAGACATGCCGTGTGCGCTGGGACTATTTCTGGTTCAGAATTAGTGAGACAGTGGCGGCCGTTGCTTCTTTCAAGATATTTCAGCTGGCTTTCACTTATGACGGTTGAAGTGCCTTTGAATGCTATTAAGTCGTTACCAGTTGACTAGTTAGTGGTTCAAGACTAATGTCCCTTGGTCTTTTGGAACTTCCAACTGGATAGTTGGTGAGTCCATAGATATGTAAACTTGGTTTTTGAGATGTTTCAACTGAACAGTTGGATATTCCAAAAATCGACATGGCTTGATCTTCGAGATACCAACTGGATGGTTGGTTCTTCTAAGACCAATATCATTTAATATATCTTACTACTACCCAACTGGATAATTGGTTGAACCATAAACATCAAGCTGTAGCATTCAGTTATAGTCTTCATAAGCAAATTAAAGTCAACACCTTTTGTAGGACCAATGACCGCAACTTGACCAGGAATCTGAACCAGACTTGGAGCAAGTGAATTTGGTAGTTACTAGCTTTGCAGTTGCTCGAAGCCCAATAAGGGGACCTGCTTATAGAGCAGAAATGCAGTCCATTGGGCTTCGATGAACCGTCGGACGTTGTCCTGCCAATTCAACGCAATTTAACGTGATTTATTCAAGGAAGAGACAAACCAATCACTACAGTGCTATTGGGATTAGGATTTAGGATTGAACATACTTCAATGGTGCATTAAGATAAACTGGATCCCTCGTTCCTCAGGATCAATCAAATTCCAATCAGCATTAAGTAACTTGAAACGACGATTAATCATAAAATCAGGATCAAAATTGTAAGAAAAGTACGTTCATAAAAAGAAAAAAAAATTCAGATTCAACAGCACACGAAACAGTATTCTGCTTTATCATGCCATTTTGCCTTATGCTCCGTAAACAAACTTATTCATCGATTAAGCAATTTGAACACGCTGAAAAACATAAACAAAATGAAAACAAAGAAAGGAAACAAAATTACCACGCCTGTGGACGGCGTCCCGCGCCCGGCGAGATCCCGTCGACAGACGGTTATGCGCATGCGTTCGGCAAGGAATGAATTTTAGTTTCGTGGTTACGGAACGAGGGAGACAAATGTCGCGTCAACCGCGTTCGCGGGAAACAAAAAGAATCGCGAACAAAAAGCCAACAGGAAGCAAATGGCTCAACGGTGATCGAAGCTGGTTGAAAAACAACAGGCGTATGAATCAAGAAACAACACAAGAAGTGCCGTATTGACAACCACCAATTTGCACACGTCGCAGACAACGAATTTCAATTCTCCGTCGATAATTGCATGAAGCAAAAAAGTGGCCTTTTTTGTCCAGCAATTTTTGCAATCAACACTGACGACGTAAATTCGCTGAAAAAAATGCTCGTGTTCGCTTTGCACATCATTTTTCAACATTAAAGCTACGTTTACAACGAAATATGAAATCAATTTAAGCGAGTTACTTTGCATTGCCGTATTAATAAAAAATGAACAGCATTTTGTCGGAACAGCTTATTCAACATTTCAAACTTATTAGTTCAATTGTTAACACAAAATATTAGTTCAGCTGGTAACAAAACATAAAGTTACATTGAAATTTTCACATTAATCAAGCACGAACAGCGCGTCAACTGAACAGTTTCAACAAGTCAATCGGATTAATTTATCGTTCAGAACCAACGTAAGTACATTGCTTCAACTTTACGCCTTAATCCCGCACGAACAACGCGTCAACCGAACAGCTTTTTCACGGAGTTCAACAAAAAATTATTACGCCATTCGGTATCAACATAAACTTGCAACTTGTACCGTACTCTATGCACTTCAAGCAACCCGACACAAGCAGCGCGTTGACTGAACCGCTTCTTCAACCGGTCGAACGTGTAACTTTTCCTCAGCGTTTACGCGGTCACGGTTTGACCTGAATTGAAACACCATTCGTTGGCTTTGACCGCAATGACGGTTGAGCAAGTTGACAAGTGCAGCACGGCGTGTTTGCTGCTCGTCTTCTCGTGCGGTTTGCTTTGGCTAAATTCCGAGCGAAACTTTGAAATGATTGATGAGACACAGGTCAGGCTGCGTGAACATCGCATGCACTCATCAACACTGACCACGAATAAAACAACGTCAACCTGGAACATCATGAACGGGCGCGTCCGTTTGATTGCCATCGGGGGACGGCGTGGAAACGGATATGCCTCTGGGTCTAAATGGTTTATGCTTGAACATCAAAAAGTACAGAGTAAGCGGGCATTGCAACCAACTGCACAGCATCAACGACAACCAACTGGCGTTGATGCGAGTTCCGCGCGTGCGCTTTTCGTTGCTGGCGTTGAAGCAACATAAGCGCCTCGATGTCCCCGCGGTTGAACGAAGAAGCTCTTTGAGTTTTGCTTGAGATGCCAAGGGAGAGGGGAATCGAGGGGGTGGGGTGGAGAAAGAGAGAGAGAGGAGGCAATAGACGAGCCGAAGCCAACGTCAACGCGTGTTTTGCAGCAAGCGACTGACGTTGCCTTTGCGACTGCGCGCGCGCGTTTCGCGCCGTCCATCGGACCGACCTGTTCACTCGCAGGAATGGCCGAACTGGAACACCGGGGCGAGCGAACGGCCAATGGGGAGAAGCTGAAATTTGTGTCTGATCAAAGTTTAAACATTACACAATGCCGCGGGCACGAACCGGCTTGATCGTCCGCGGTTTGCGTTTGCGCGTTGAAGGGAAACGCACCGAATCGATGGACGAAACATTCAGTAGCTCACACCATCAACAGCGTCGCACAAAGACAAGAGCAGATACAGTTTGTTGTTTAACAAGTTGGCTTACCTTACCTCTGTACTCCACCCTACACATACACGTATATAGATATACGAATATACATAACGTACAGCAAAATTTATATACAAATATATTTATACACGTGGATGTTCCTAAGAATGTGTATGTGTATAATGTACGTCTGTGTGTGTAAACAGATTATTCGAACACCAAAGACTCACGTGACCAAGCAAACAGTGCAGAAACAAAAATGACAACAAAAAAGTGACCAACACACACAGACACAGACTACCAACTATCTAAAATTGTGCGCGTGGTGTCAGTCGGTTGACGACACCCGATGGGGAACACAAACAAACGAATGCGTGATTTGGTTGACACTAATCAGGTCGAGCAAGAAATGGGCAAGTCAATTGTCCAAGCAAACTCAAAGACGTTCTTTTGAATTGGCCGGCAACATTCGGGTTCGCGGACGACACTGCGCAGGAACCGTGCGGTCATACGGGTTGCCAGGCAAGGTCAAGCCTGAATCCGCTTTGTCGCATAGGTGGCACCGCGATCGCTATTGTGGGCCCTTGTCTACACTGGTGAATGGAACGAGTCATTGATTGATCGTGGGAACGTTGTCATTTTGCGGACCAATTTCGACCTTGATCCTTGCACAATTGGTCAACAGGTTGAAACACTAACTTAATCAGACATGCCGTAATTTGCTAATAAAGTAAGTCGTGACAACAATTTCAAGCAAGTTTTGCATATTGGCGTCGCAATTAGTGATTTCGAACATAAAAGCAATAATCATCATCGTCATCGTCGATGCGCAGCCAATGTTAGATTGCAGCTAAGATTGGTCGGCGGTTTGATTGGCATTGAAACGCAATTTGTTTCTGACGCATCTCCTTCCTCGTTTATATTGCAAATCGATCAAAGTTTGCGACATAATTGTAATTGAGTAATCCAGAATGGCCGACGACTTGAGTGAAACCAACGCAATTCATTGCGATTGCACACGGATCAAGCGGTGGAATTACTGATGACCTAACACAGAAAGCGGACATCTACTGAAACACATTGATCATAATAAGTAAAACAATTCAAGCGACCGTCTTCGCATTTCGCATTTGCATTAAACGATTGGTTCTTTAAGGGTCCGTTTCAACTGGCAAACACGGTTGAATTGCATTGAAACGGGTGCCCTACTGGCAAGCGTTTGGTAACCAATGTGGAACTAAGGTCACACAGAATATAATCGAATGATTCACAGTAAAATAAAGAGGAAATAAAACAAAGGCAAAAGAAAAGCTTATTCTATTGAACACGACACAAGCAATGCAGCGTAACACATAAATATTCCTTGACATAAGTACAGTCATATATATATATATATATGTGTACATATATATACACATCTATTACACTATGTTGAATAATAATAATAATAATTGTAATAACAATAATAATAAGAATAATAATAAAAAACTAACAAAAAAATAACACGCAAATTTGGCAAACAGTAACAATAAGTAAATTCTGAAATCAGTCCAAAACACACGCAAAACTAGTTTGACTAGTTTGACTAGTTTGAATCCCCAACGCAAAGCGAATCCTAATTTGAACGTGGATCTGAACGGTTCTAAATGCATCATCACCTAACTACGTGGGCAAGTAATTAATTAATTAAGTAAGTAAGTAGCAGACAAATGGTTAGCGGATGATTTTCACTTCTATTGATTAATTCAATACGCAGCCCGAGGCCTCGCCCAAGCTGAATTTAATTTGGCGCGCGGACCGACCTGGACCCCCAACCCGCTCTCCGCTTATCAAAATCGATCCTGGATTACTCAAGCCACCGAGCCGTCGGTCGGGTTTCAAACTTAATGCGGAGACTCAAGAGCCCATGCACAGTGCCGGCAACCAAACAGAGCCAGTCAAACGACGGTTCAACTAAGATGATAGGGACAGAGAAAAGGCGCGTGAGCAGCTAAAAGGTTTAACAAAAGATGTCCCAAGTAGCCATCGACCATAACCATCACCATATTTAATCAGGCCCCCGTGTCATTAAAGCCTCGGTTTAGCATTCGCATGAACCAAATAATCAGATACTTACGATCAATTGCACGTGCGTTGTATTGCTACAAGACCGGTGGTCAAGGTCACACATAGAAAGCTCCATCTATTAACGGATCGGTTAGGTGCTTGCGTTGCGCTGGCCATCGTACACAATACAAAACGGTTACCAGGGGTGAGGGGCGGGGTGATGATGATGTGGGGGGCAGGGGGTCAAACAAAATCATAAAAATTACGTTAAGGTACCATGCGAGTCGGTGACCGCGCGTCCCCGTGGTTCCACGGTTCCTTGAGAATGCGTCGCCATCCGGTGACCTTGACGTGCAAACCGCGACCCCCAGCGGGCGCTATTCTCAAAGAATGGCGACCCACGGACGGACTCGATAAATTATTTAGCATGTACAGGTTTGACGTGGCCCAAAGCACCGGGTACCAAAAGCAGCCGATGTCCACGAATTACAATCCGGTTTTGGTACCAAGATCGACCCGAAACTCGTTGGTACCAAAGCGTTGCGCGTCGATGGTGGGTGGGGGTGTCATTTCAATGACCGCTGATTCAACGTCGACTAATGGCTGACGGGACCCTCGAAGCCGTTACCTGGTTACTATCGCTTCGGCGCGACCTCTGGCCTCTCCGGTGGGGTCGCGCCCAATCCTCAACTCCAACCAGACTGATCATTTAGGTCTCGCCATCGTTAACACGACCATCGCTGTGTGCTAACTCGTCTAATATCTAAGACCCCTATGTGTTATTTAACATGATCTACGTCTTACCATCAGGAGGTCGCACGGGTCAAGGTCAGGGTAGGCTCCGTCCGCGGTAGCCTCCCTGGCCTCGCTTCAGTGTGGGCCCCACACGGCTGCACACTTGCGTAGGTCTTTCTAATCACGGTTCTCCAAGGTCAATCGCTTGGCTATTGCATGGCGCACACTCTTGCACACTCGCACTCGTTCTGTCACACATACACACACACTCGCACGCACACTTAGATATTGATACCAGAAATGAAGGCAGCAGCAAAATGCGGTATAATCAATGATTGCAAGGCGCGCCTAGCGTATGGTGACATAGAATGTTTAAGCAGTGAGAGGCGATGTCCAAAGCGTTTGGTACGTTCGGTTTTTTGATTTTGTTCTTGAGATCTTGGCAATCGCAGCCCTTCGGCGGAATGAAGTGAGTCGTAAACAAAGCAACGTCTCTCGAATGGGACTCGCGGGTCGAGTCCGGCGGGCCCATGGTATGACTCGACCGTGATTTCATCGTGGTCCAAGTTATCAAGGTCAAAACGCGAGCGCTTTCACCTTGAACTTTGGTTTTGTTTCGCGCGACGGAACGGGTATGTAAATCGAGTCACCCGATCATTGGTATGACTCGCTAAATAAATTTAACCCTGTTTGAGCGTAACTTCAATGTCGTCCAAGGGTCAAAGGACAAATAAGCTACGGTGGACTCGGGTCTACATTAATGTTGGTATCCGGTATCTGGCGAAGACCGTTTATTTGGTTAAAACACTGATGGAGTTTTGAGGCTGTTGATGCTTGTCAGATGTGAGTGGTGGTAGATCGTTAAGCAGTTGGTATGAGTGATGAATGAGGGTACAAAGGTACCAGCGGTTGTGATTGTAGATGGTAACCACTTCATGACCTGTTTTTCATGGCAATTTTTAAGCAATTATGATCAGTTAAAAGATGAAGTCATTGATATTGAGTTTGATATGGTAACGAAAAAATTTGCAAGTTAGTTGTAGTTGCTAAGCCGGGTTGTGCATACAATCCAAAAGGTCTCTGGTGAATGAAACGGACGTCGTCGAATACGTGCTTTTGGTTGTTCACATTGATATACTTTGGGTGTGCTGGTCTGTAAATGAATTGCAACGTAAGAACTTCAATTATATAAGTTTATCCTCTATTTATCATTATGGATCTGAAATGCGATTGTAAGTTACATGAGTCTAGTACTAGTAGTATTAGTATAGTAA
>JABFQC010003780.1:0-13562 GCA_022817085.1 Psilanteris sp. ZL-2020 | reverse complement strand
AAGTAAGGCTGGAATATATAGAAAATTAATTTAACTCAAATCAAATCTTTAATAATGTTTAATGAAATAAATGTATGTTTTGAGTCTATGATACGGTAATCATAAAACATCAAATTATACCTCAACCTATGAAGCGATACCAATAAACATAATAGAATTTATGATCATGCATTCAAGAAATTTAAGCAGATTAATGTTGTTTTAGATATCAACTTTAACCCATCTGACATTATATATCTTAGAAAATGGATTCCGAAGACCTAATGACTTTTCTTACTCAAGAGAAACATAGTATTAATTATGTACTAAATTTGTTTTGCTCTAAAAACTAAAATATGAATAGAATGAATATAAAAACATTGGTCGTAAATATCAGAATATGCATGATGCTTAAAGCAATATTATATATAAGTATGTATTATTAGTTAGTATAATTTTAATGTAATTTTCATTTCTTTATTCTGAAGATTTGTCGTTTGTTTTGAGAATACGATCGCAACTGATGTATTATGATTATGGTTTAGTAATTATATTCTTTTTCCACAAATCTTGCTATGTATATTAAGTATATATATACATTTGTAACGCGCTATATGTTTGAGTTATTTGATTAAACATTTTTAATGAAATATATAATTAAATAATTTAATTATATAAACAAATTTAATTATTAAAACAAATATAATTTATGTTTTAAACTGAATTTCAAACTTTTTAACTTCAATAGTTGGTTCATGTAATTAAAAATAAATTAAATTTTAAACCTTTTAGATGGTATTAATAAAGAATTTTTATTTGAAATTATTAAATTTAATCAAATGAATATTAATAATTTTTATTTTCATAATAATAATAAAATGTTTAAACTATTTAGACAAAAACTTGATTTTAAAATGAATAACGAAACTAAGCTGTATTCCAACTATTAAACTTCAATAGTTCAATAAAGTCATTTCATTGCAATGATAGAAGAAAATAAAAATAAAAAAAGAAACTTGCCAACGGTTTTATAGTATTTTTTTCGTGGTGAGTGTCTGATCGTAAGTAATAATCGATTAGTACTATTTAATAAATGTTTATTCATCTAATAACGTCCTATTAAATTTTTCGAGTAATAATATTCACACGTTGAAACTATATATGTACAGTGTACATTAAAAAATACTTATAAACTAATAGTTGAATGTAAATTACTATAAATTCGTATAGAGTAATTTGAAATATTATGCTATTTGTTAAATATATATTAAAATATTAGTTATAAACAATTATAAAATAATATTTAATAAGTAAAATAATAAAATAAGCAGAAAAATCTGCATACTAATTCTATCAAATAAATATGTGTGAAAATATTTTTAAAATATTAACAAAGATTGTACTAATAAATATATGTAAAAAATATATTTTACAATAAAATTAATAATATTCATATATAATATTGAAGTTTTATAATCAATATAACTTGATTCTTATTATAAAATAATTTGCTTATGGAAAATAAATAAATCCGCACAATCGAAACAAGACAAATATACGTTTATATATATATATATTTTAAATTTCACTAATTTTGACTAATGTTGTTAATCATGTTATCGTTGTTGTAGGTCAACGAAAAAGAAATGCAATAGAATGGTAAATTTTAATATTTATTTCCTGAGAAATCTTCACATTGTGATAAAGGTTGCAATTTTTTTCTATTTGAAAACACATGTTCCGAGCATAAGAGGGTTTATTCATAAGCTTGTAAGAAACAAGATAAGATTCCATCGTTTTCTAACTTAATAAAAAACTCATTTATATTAACGTCATACATTCTGAACATAAATAAATATAATCTGCGCCAAAGAAAAATTAACAAATTGAATAAAATTATGGAAAACACATCATGTTAATTATGGTAAGCATCAAAGCATAACAAATATAATCGTTCAAACTTCGAAACTGTAATATTTAAATACGTCAGAATTATAATTAAACAAATAATTAAAAAAATGAATAATATCCATCAACTTTAATTTATAATTAAAAGTCGTTCATTATTCTTACATAGCAACAAATTGTATTATTATCATTATTAATAATTATAATAATTAAATATTATAATTATTATTATATTACATTAATCACAGCAACAATAAAGTAAAATATAATACAATACATAATATCATATTATTTTCTACCATATATTCATCACATATATATTTTCTAATTAATAAACACATTCTTTGCACAGTATATAATAAAAATATAAATTAAAAATATGAACTAAAGATAATTCTTCAATTAAATAATATATATATATATCAGTAATATGAATAGTACATATTATTTATGCACATCATATACCGAAAACAAAATTATAATTTCGTTCTCAATAAATAATTCTATCAATTCTATCTTAAGCTCATTTCACCCAAGCGCAATGTCTCATCAGACCTTTATCCAGTTCGCAAAATAATTAAAGTCCTCCATTGCTTCTGCGACGGAACTCATATTTTTAATTCTTACGCTGTTTAATAAAAGTAGTGTAATTGTCTTCCAAATTCGTCCCTAAATCTTGTTTGTTATCACTTTTCCGTCAGTTTCGGTTTTCTCTCCTCGCGCGCTTTGCCTTCTCTCCCTTTCATTTCATCACGGTTATCCACGATTAAGCCAAGGCGGAGTGAGTGAGACGGCGACACAGAGAGCGACGGAGCGCGCGAACAAGCAAAGTGCCATAGAGTGAGTGAACGCGGAGACCACGTTGCAGGCTTGGATTCAATTATCCGATATATTAAACTGCCCCTAACTGTGTCCGTGTGGCTGTGTCCTTTGACTGTGCGAGTTCGAATAGTGGTTCCTAACCTCGTATAAGTATTAGATTGAATAGACTTGATGTTGTTCTTGCCGTTATACGATGGAAATGTGCCTAAAGGTGTTCCTTGTTGACATTACCGAATTATCCGTTTTAGATACGTTGTTGCTTTCCTTTTCCACAAAAACTTGTTTCAACTAATCTCGCATCTCCATTTACTACTCCCAATTCAATTCATTACGCCCGTCTAATGCCGTACGAAAGTTATCGAAATTTGACGTAATTGCGAAACGCGCACGAATCATTGCGTCGCGTTGCATTTTTGCAAAAATACAATTTCGCCATATTTTCGATAGAAGTATGGTTTTTGGATGGGAATGTGAGCAAGTAAATAGGTAAATATGATATGGATCCGTTAAATAATATATTTTGTTTATAATCCTTGAGTTTTCTGCACGCGGTTCCCTCTGAAAGGATATAAATATATATATATATATATATATATATATATTAGTAATTGAAATATTTAACAGAGTGTGTGTACGTGTGGGAAATAATTTCCACAAAACAGGTGGATAATGGCGCTACGCAGGGGAACGATAACGACCATAAGTAAATCTATTTAAATAAACCGGGTTAAATTTAAAACCCGCGTGTATAGTTTTATGCACGGCATTGGGCATATAATTCAATAACCCAGATGGAATGATTGCTTCGCACGAAGGTATATGATTGTTTAAACGTTCGTAGAAAATTTAACAGCCATTCGGCAACGCGCGGTATTACATTACATTTTTGTCGAGCTACACTTTTTGCAGCGAATTCAACGGACGTTCATGCAAATTGTCTAGTAAAATTTCATAAAAATCTGATTACGTAATGCCGCGGTCCAAAAAAGCGATCCGTTTAAAGGCGGAAAAAAATCGAGCGCAATTTCGGAGCCAGTGCAACGCTTCTGTTCGGAATTATCCCCGGCGAAATGTAGGTCGCTGCTGTGTATGTTTATTGCGCGGATTAGTTGCACCAATTTAGATTTCCGGGCTCCATTTTGAAATTCAGTTCACGGCGCGGGTTGAACGCGCCGACCGGGAGGTTCGGCCGCGGCACGATGTCGCGCGTTTCGCGATCGAAGCGCGAACGAGTCGGAGCGGAAAAAAGAAGCGCACTTCCGGCGCGGAGAAGCGAAGAAGCTGGCGCGTACCGATCGGCGGCCAAAGAACGCAGAGAAAGGCTAAAAAACGTCATTCATAAACGCGGAAATCGCTGAATAAAATCTTGACACATTTAATTCCGACGCGTAATTATCTTGTCTATCAGTCGTATATAGAAAGCCTCATTATAATTTCAAAACTAATTAAACTCAGTTCAATATAACTCCGCATAATGACGCGGGGAACAAAAAAATGCGCGAAAAGAGACGGAGAGAGATAGATGGGTGGGAAAGAAAAAGAAGACGAAGCAGGAGCGCGCGCTCGCTGATAATTCCGACTTAACTAGACTGACGTGCATTTGGTGTTTACGCGAATAGCGTCGCGTCGAATTTGTTTATTCATCGTTATTGCGGAGTAAATGATGCTCGCGTCGGCTGGTGAATTGCTCGGTGCATCGCGTGGGACGGGCGCGAGCGCGATTCGGCGACGGGGTATTCAACTCGTTAGGAACGTTTAAAGCGCCAAAGATAATGAAATTGCCCCGCGGAGCGAGCGGTGACTAAATAGTCATTATAACGACTAGGTCATAATTGCGAGAACTGGTAACGAATACGCGGCCGGATAATCGGTTCGCGTGGATATAAGCCGCCGTCCCATCTAGGGCCGTTAATTTAGCATTATAATTGATTTGCATATAGATTGAACCAGATAAATCCAAGGCAAGAGCCGAGAGCTACGGAAAAGAGATTGGAAAGCCTGTCACGTTGAGCTCGACCTCGTCACGAAGCTTCGGTTACTCGCTATTGTTTTTCGGATAATTTATACATTGTTTGACTCCCTTTCTAATTATCGACCTATTCCCATCGGATGCAAGGTTGCCGAATTTCGACCCGAGAGCGAAATCTAATAACCCCGTTAACTGACTTTTCCGTCTCCCGTTGATCTTCAATCTTCGAATCAAAGATGAATCCGTCGCCCTTCGCGACGCATGGATCATCTTCTGGTTGTTGTATGAATATTTTATGCCCGGTTCGGTGCATTTTATTTCGGCGAGCGGGGTTCGGTGTGGCAACGCGTGGCGTCACTTTGTGTCGGGTATAAGAAAGATCAAAAGGTGGTTTAATTGTAGGAGAGGCGAGTTTTGCGTGGACAGTGTTGTATAGTGAATTGTATCATACTTCTGGCATTTCGAAGCGATTGCAAGGAAAATTAGGAAAATTGGTGGATGGAGAAAATATAATTGTAAATAATGACACGTTCAGAAAATCTTGCAATTGAAATATAGTAACCAACTTCCGCCAATGAGATGAATACTCATTCTACACCGACAGACATAATAATGTATGAAATATTACAATGTATACGAGGAATCCTATGACGGCGGTGTTATACTGTGATAATTGAAAAAAAAGTTTCAATAAGTATAATTTAAGTTTTAAAAAGTACAACGTGAGTTCCATTTATTGAAACATTTTCATATTTTCATATTACAACGTTTTATGCAATTATCATGGTATAACACTGCCGTCATAGGATTCATCGTATACGTTGTAATATTTAATACATTATTTCTCTCATTGTGGTTTAACCAATCAGAAGATCAAATTGTTATAATGTACAGTGAGAAAAATTAAACATGAACAATTACTATTTATAATACGATCTTGGACTTTTAAGCGACAAATCATAAAATTTGGTCTGTTTTACAGAAAATTTTACGTTTTTTACTTAGAAATTTACTGCTTTATTTGAAAATATTACTGCTAAACATAGTAAATTCCGCGTTTTTTCGCTTAAATGTCCAAGCTCGTATTATAAGTAGTAAATTTTCATATATAATTTTTCTCAGTCTAGGTTGTACAATTTCGTTTTCTTATTGTGTACGTTTATAGTTAGTTTGTTTAAAAAATTGCCATATTTTTTAATTAATTTTATATTCGTGTATATATTATCTGGCAACGCCAGATAATTAATAAGTATTAGCATTTTTTCCGTAAAGTATGTTAAACATTTCTAGTATTTTGTTACAGGAACAAAAAATTTTTTTTTCTATAAAAAACTGTGAGTCTTCACAATTTAGATCTTAGAATTAGTTTAGATCTTTAGAATTAATATTGTAAGCATGATGTTTTATTTTTATGTTTTATATTATTTCACAACTAGGGTATAGTTGAATATGTTTTATATTGTAAAATTTAATTTGAAACAAAGTAATATATAGCATAGTAATATATATTGATCAAAATGCATTACGTTTTACATACTATGTGGACTGCGGAAATAAATAAATAATACTAAATAATCATAAAATAGATTCTCTGAAGTATCTTATAATACAAGATACCAATAATATCTGTAAAGATATAGTTATACTTAGATAAAGATATCCGTGGTCTTTGGCATGAAGGATTTGTGAATATTATCAAAGACTTGGGTCTTGAATTAAGACTTTTACTATTTTTACAGTGTAGTAATATTTTTTAATGAAAATTTAAGTTATCAAATATATTCAACTAAATATTCCACATTTGAAATTTTATATAGTACATTGTTAAATACATTTTTATTATGTTTATATTTATATATAAAGAATTACAATTTGTCATATAATAAAATGAACTTTGCATAAATATTTGCAGGAATATTTGCACAAAAGGACATTTTATTAACATCAATTTGGGAGTAAAATTGTAAGAAGTTTTGTATCTGCGATATATATATGTGGAGTTGAGATCCTTATACGTAAGCGACCAAGCCAATGGCTTAGATATAGAATTGAAATATGATATTGAATTATAGTTCAGGGGAAGAAGACAAATCAATTTTATTTTGTACATTTTTATTTTGGATTATTACATTGTTTAAATTATTTGTTTTCGTTTGATTATTTTTATAATTACGTGCATGTTTAACGATAACGTAATTAAAGTGAGTAACATTTTAATATGTTCATAATATGTTACCCTCATTTTCATACTTTTATATATTTTATATTTGTGTGTACCTTTCAACTGCAATTTATTACATAAATTTTAATATAAAGTCAATAATAAAATAATTTAATAATATAATCCCCATTATAAGAATACTATATGCTTAAAGAGATAACTCCATTATTTATAATGCAGATATTAGTAGAGTAATTGTAAAATGTTAATATATGCTTTTATAATATGACATTAAATTACATTAATATATACATTAACTGTAACCCATCGTAAGTTATTTAACTTTATGCCATTATGCCTGTATTTTTATCTTTACGACAGAATGTATTACTGTTTGTAAGTTCACTCTGGAAAATATTTATGACCCTATTAACCTTTTTAATTAACAAACTAAAATAATTTAATTTTTTATTGTAATAATTCATTTTAAACACTTCATTCATATACATCTTTCGTGCTTTTTTAAGTGAAAGGTCTCTAGAAGTGCACACACTTTGAATATTAAATTTCCAATATTTTTTAACCTAGTGTTAATTAGCTTACTCATGTAAATATTTAATATTTCTCAAATACTTGGGAAAACTGTATAATATGCAAACATATCGAAATAAGAATTTCATTATTTAAGTAAGTGACTATTTTACAAACATTTTGTAGAGTTAATAATTCCAACGTTAAATGAGGAAGTTGCGCTGAACTTTACACGCGATAGAAACAACTGATTTTAGGAAGTTACGAATCAAGTTTGTAACTCAAACGTTATGAAATTCGCAAAGCCATTAAAAATTAAGGAATAGCCATAAAACGTACATTAAGTGGGGATTTAAAAAACGGCTTTAAGACTCTTTAAACGCGTGCATTTTCAAATTTACTTTGATAAACTTTTCACGATAAATTAGTATCGATTAATTTTGAAATTTAAAAATATATATTGGGAATAAACATTTTGAAACTCTATTTAAAACTGATCAATTTCTTTCCTGATTTATTTGCAACAAAATAGCATTGACACAAAAAAGAATAATATAACAATATAAATAATAAAACATTCACTTGAAAATATATTAACATTAAAATATATAACATTTTAAAATCGCAGAAACATTTATACGCCTTTCGAGATACAAACAATCGTATATGCACTAATACAAATTTCGTTCATTTAAATTATTCAAATAAATACGTTTACATCTAAAATAACCGTTATTTGTAACGCGCGTTGAATTTTTTTCTATTCCGAATATTCATTTAGAAGAACAGTTAATCAGTTAGAAAAAGGTAATTTATTTGACTATGATAATGGAAAAAGGAAATGAATGTAAAAAATATCATAAAAAGCGATTACAATTTCCAATTTCAAGCGAAGTAAAACCAAATACAAAATCGTACGAGTAAATGCATTAAAATTCGCTTGTATTTGTACAATAGCGATCGTTCACTGAGATAATTATACAACCGATATTTATCTGCGATCGGAAAGCGACAAACGAAGAAACAAATGAAAGAAGCGCGTTTAGACCGTTTTGCACATTAACACTATAACGAATGTTTAACGTCATATTTCACGTCGACCAAGCCGTGCCTTATATTGTCATAACTTATGCATGTACGAATATATAATGAAAATGGGATTCTCCTGTCTTACAAATTGCAAGTGAACTTCCGACCATTAATTTCGCGTTTTCGAGTCCTCGTTTGAATTTATTCACCTCTTATTATGGCCTTTCATTTCCCTTTAATTATTTAATTAATTAACCTAAACAATTAATCACGCGTAACAATTTCGACTCAAATCCTCGCGGTTATTTTTATTTGCGCGCTGCTTTTTCGCAGCAGCATAAATCTTGCCCCGCAGAATGTCTTCCGCAAATGCGGTATAAATTACGTTTCAGCAATAATTATTATGATAATAATAATAGAGTCGTGTATCCTTGTCATTAATCGATACGAGTTTGAAAGCTTTGGTTTCTTACGGCGACGTTTTTCTTTCTCTCCGTCTTGCCGTTTCTTGGTTCTTGCGATCGAGTGTAGCACCGCGAGGCGGACGGGAATCGCTTTTCTTCGGGGTCGGCACCACACATGTTTACATACCGTATGTCATAACAGTACTTTTCATTCGAATATTTTTTTCTCTGATTTAAAATGTATGCGAAGTACGTGTTATGGCATGCGGGCGATGTATAGCAGAGTCTCCGCCGTCCAACTGCATTTGTTTTTCTTGGTCAAGTTGAAAGAAAGAATTCATAATGCATGACCGTCTTTTATCGATTCGGGTCAACCGCATCATAACGGAAGTGCGTATTTTTGTTTTCGAGAAAAATACGTAAACGAATTATAATGCGAGGAGTTGAAGTTGTTTTATGATTTGGACTCGTATTTGCTCCGCGAGAAAAAAAGCATCAATGCGGGGCTCTGGATATATTCAGCGTGTACATGTAAGTGGTTAAACGGATGATTTTGTGCGACCAAAATATTATGAAATGTCGTGCAAGGATATCGAAAGGGGAATGACGGAACTTTTTGATTTTTGAAATCAAATTTGTTTTCAATTTAAATGTTTGAAATGATGATTTCAAATGTCTGTATTAACTAAAAATCGATCTAAATGAACGTTTTTGCCGATTTCAATTTATTGTGATTATTTAATAAGCTTTTTATACCATAATATCATATATGATCTGAAAGTACTCAACTTCAGCATCATTTCGTACGCTCAAGTTGAGCATTATATAGATTTGACTGATATTTTCAGTTTTGAACTAATCTATAAATTGTGATACAATTTTATATAAACGATTTAATTAAAGAAATGTTCAATATTTATCTATATTATAGAAATAATTAATATAATTCTCAACTTGAGTTTATGAAATGATGCTCAAGTTGAATATTTATGTTAAACATTGAGAGTATTTTTGATAAGGGATGTTTTGAAAATATTTTACAGAATTTATATATATACACACGTTGTTAAGAAGAGTTTTGATAATTATAAATTGAGAAAAATAATGTAAAAAAAATTACTATTTATATCATTAATTTGGAACCATAAGAGAAAAATCAGAATATTTACTATTTTTAAAAGTAATATATTATGATAAAGTAGTATTTTTCTACTTAAAAAACTTACTTTATTCTTTTAAAAACAGTAAATATTATGCTTTTTCTCTCATGGTTCCAAATTAATGATATAAATAGTAATTTTTAGTCATTTCTCTCAGTGTAATATTATGGATATCCCAATTTAATATATACTTTATTTCTCCTACTTTTTTTCCTATTTGTATACTAACTTTTTCTATATAATTTTCTCCGTGTAACAAATAAATCGTCCAATTTTTACGCACCATTGCAAATATTGGCCGACGCTTTTTATTTCTCTCAGTTTAATGAATATATTATAAACCGTAATATATGCTTCAGTGCAACGCATCCTCCGCAATAAATCTTTGAATTTTTGCGCAAAGTGAACGCGGCAAACAAGTTTCACAACAATTTGATCTTCCTTGTCAAAGACAAAGAAGCACGCTTACATGGTTAATTAAACGAAATTCATTAAGCTAAACTAACCCGTCTCGAAATCCAATCCCAAAAACAATATCCTTTGTAACGCGAATCATCCTTAACGAACGAATTTAACCAAATTTGTCTGCGCAATGTTTAAAAATAGGTTCGAACAATAACAATAGCACTTGATTTGGGCGAATTAGCAGCAATTCAGCGTCTCGCTTGTAGAGGCGCGCTCGGCGCTGACCTCCGAAAGGCATCAGATTATGATCTTTGGCTTCATATATGTGCGCATTGAATCTTGTATTTCTGGTCCTTAGGTTGCATTAACCGGACTTGATTAGGATCGCATTGTGTACATGAAAGGCGCGAGGTATTCCGTCTTTCAAGTGTGCTGCTGCGAAAGTTCATTAAACGAACGCTGATGGACCACGCGCATTAATCAAGATTTTAATTACCACAACATGCAACTGCACTCGGGTTAAAAACTAAACATACCTGCCTCTTACCGCTACTTGTCCCCGCGTCTTACCCCGCGATCGTCGAAACTAGCTCTAATTAGAGTGCCACTCGATTGCTCCGAGAGCAAAAGTCAAGCCTAAATGCAGTCACAAAGCGGTCGCGAGTTTAATGCTTTCAAAATCTGAGTACCACACTTGTTGTAGGACGAAATTGCGGACTCTTTTCATACGCTCTCGTGTACTATCTTTTCATATAATTTAATAACATTCGACATTTTGCGGCGTCAAATTTGTTTTTTATTGAAATTAATCTTTTGAATTCGTGAAACATTTTTTTGTAACTTCCGAAGTATTTGTTGGTGTTTTTTTTTATTCAACTTCTGAGACATACTATACACTGAGAAAAATAAAAGCTAAACAAATTATTATATAAATATTAAAAGAGGGTTATACGAACTAGTAATGTAGTAAATTTTTCAAATAACATATTCCAATTTCTGTTGAGTTTTTTAATGTGTTTTGAATAGTCATGTTTATTGTAATTTCAAGTAAATCCTAGTTTTGCTATTTGTATAATAATTTTGTTTCTATTATTGTTCTATATGGTGTTTGAAAAATTATACAGATGAAATGATATAGATTTTGAATAAACTGGTTAATGGGGTGTAAAACGAAATACGAAAAACTGAAATGTTTTGAGTTTATAGCGTCAGAAAATTATTGTTTGCGCATCTGAAATCTAAAAATTCACGATTTTGAAGATGAACGGAATTCATTTTTATATTGAATTAAAGAAGTTTGTATTGAGTGAGGAGAGAAGTATATATACGCATTTTGCATCAACGTGGTAATTAGTTTAAACTACTTGGTTGCTAAGAAGTTCGCGTGGAAAGGACACTTTGCTGTTAATCATGATTAAATCTGCATGGCGAAATTATATTTAGTTTTAAATACAAAATTTAAATCATTTGCGCCGAGCAAA
The DNA here is from genome assembly GCA_022817085.1 of Psilanteris sp. ZL-2020. Classification (NCBI taxonomy): domain Eukaryota; kingdom Metazoa; phylum Arthropoda; class Insecta; order Hymenoptera; family Scelionidae; genus Psilanteris; species Psilanteris sp. ZL-2020. The sequence goes on along the minus strand of JABFQC010003780.1, from coordinate 1,713 downwards.
GTAAATATTCGTCGCGGTTTAACAAAGTAAACGAGTTTTGAAAAAATGAAAAACGATTTGCGAAAAGCGCGTTGTTTTGCAACTTGTTATGAGATCTGGTGAATTTACTCTATTGAGGCCCTAACTGTGAGTATTCCGGTTGACTTTCACTCGAAAAGACGCTAAAAGGTTTTGATGCGTATCTCCGAGATTTTGCTTTTAGCACATTCACGATAAAATGCGTCTCGGGATGCCGCCACGCCATCCTCCTCCTGCTCCTCCTTTAGTCGACGTTAATGCCGATAAACGTCGTTTCGTATAACAAACGCGTTGTGTTTCCTGTTCAATCGTGTTTTCCTCTTCAACTTTTCTCTTATCCTCCTCTGTTTCGTTTTCATCTTTCCAGAAATAATTAGCGATTTGGCAAGACCAACGTTATTATATTTAACGCCTTGACATTCTGTAAGAACAAAATCACAAGTCAAATACGGCATAACAAATGGAAGTTACTGTAATCGTTTGTTAATTATTAAATATGAGTAAATTAAAAATGAAATTTGTTTTTTTGATTTTCAAAAATACAATCAATAGAACTAGTTTATTTATTAAAGCTGAACAAACTTAGTAATTTTAAAACTGAACAAAGTTAGTGATGTTCCACAAATTTTAAAAAGTTTGTAAACATAAATTTGTAACAAAATTTTTAAAAATTTATTTCTGAATGAGCCATTTGGTGTTCTTTAAAAATATAGGATTTTTGTTCCAATGTTTAAAGTTAGAAAATAAGTAATTAAATTGTGAAAGTTAACTTTAAAAAATAGTTAAATGATAGATAAAGAATTTCTTTATAAATTTATAGTAATTATAATTGAATTAATAATAATCATTTTTATATTATATTTTTGAATAAATGTTACTATTAATAGTTAATAATTAAAATATGAAAGGAATAGCGATGTCATTAGGTATATTATATGGATATTATATTATATGATTTCTACGCCTGCTTTATATTTAGTTTTATTAACTGTTATAGATTATTGGTTACACCTTTCCTGTTACCGACCGTAGCTACCGGCGTAGTTATCCTGTTTCCGTTTCATTTTACTATATTTCAAAAAGTTATTAATAAAATAATGCAAAACGATATATTCATTACTCTACACCTGTATATAGTTTATAGTTTAAAATATTTCTAGGAACAAACTTCATCAATATCAATTTAAATTTGCGTTGAAAATGGGAATAGTCTATATATATATAAAATTTAGTTAGCATAACACAATACGTGCTATTGCTAATAATTTTTAAGTTAAGACAACAGTTGTTGCTTAGTGCAAATATTATTACCAGCAACATTACAATGCTACATTAAAATAGTAAATACTGCTACAGAAAATTGATCTGCAGCACGTCGATCAGCTAATATAACACAAACAAATTTATAGAATAAAATAAATCTAAATAAATGTTTGCTCGTTTCATACTCACACACACGCACACATATATACATATATATGACAAATAGTGGATAATGGGTCTTTGCAACTTGGCAACATAGTAAAATGTCCCGATAAGCACCATTGTATATACGAAGTGGTGCTTAATGGGACTGTCCAGTTAAGTACCAGCCCCAAAATCATCGACGAAGTGGTGCTTAATGGGACGGACCAGGAAAACACGGTGCTGGGGCCCCCTAGGACCCTCGCGTTTTGGGTTTGGCTAGATTTTTAA
>JABFQC010003779.1:0-13562 GCA_022817085.1 Psilanteris sp. ZL-2020 | reverse complement strand
ATACAAAAATAAATTCCCATTATCGAAAAATGTGTGCAAATTCTAGCATTTTATAAAAATGTAAAATTTAATATTGTAATAAAAGAAAACACTATTCCGTTACAACAGACTTAGAGAACCCCCTTAAGGCGGTGCTTTTTACCATTTTGACAGAAATTGCAGATTTTTATATATTTCTGTTAATTATAATAATTAATATGTGATATTCATTCAGTCAATTTTCTCATTTTAGAAGAATGTTTTTACATAATAAAAATGAATGTTTATATTTAATTGTTAACGTGGAACCTCAACTCGTTTTCGAGGTGGCAAAAAAACGAGTTGTGTTACTACACCAACAATTTAAATTGAAAATTAAAATTTGTTATGATAAAATAATCTCCCATTAACAAAGAATCGCCTGAATCACTTACAGAAAATAAATATGTTATTTAATAATTTAATATTACAAAACACTAACTCCGTTACGGCAGGCTTGAAGCACCGCCTTAAGTCAGGTTTTGGTCGATAACTTGTTCGTATAAAGTGAATAGCAAATAGGGATTTCTTTGTTAACGCGTAGGGAAATTTTATTCAATACATCTGACAAGACTGATTGCACCAATACAAAGCAACTGACACATTCATAGAAAAGCATTTATTCGCATGTTACTCTTTGTGTTGTAATATTCAAAACGAACAGCAATAGTCAGTTTACACAATTTACAGAAGTTATTGTTTGAACTTGTAACATAATGGCGAAAGACTACCAAATCATGGCCGGACCAAGTCAGCCTAATGTGTGTAAAATCAAAGTTAACAAATATCATACACCAAACTAGTTAGCACGCATGAAAAAAATCTCATTTTTTTATGATATCAAGCACGTAATAAACCATGGTTAATTACATAGCATGTCATCATTAGTCTGTTTTAATAATGAAATTAGCACGGAAACCTTCAATACAAGAAAGACTGACACAGAAAAAGGAAAAGTTGTCGAGCCGACGCGTGATTGGCTGTTTCTTTTGATGCAATTGCGAAGCTAACTTTTAATACGTCGATTCCGCTCCTGAAAGAAACGTTTAATAACAAATATAACTTGGTCGTGTGAAATATATTATGACAAAGGAGTGAACTTGGATTTACATTTAAATGATATTATAACTTCCTATTCTCACAAACGACAAAAACATGATTTCTAATTATTTTAAATATTATCGTCCATGAAGTAACAGGTTAAGGAAATTAAAATGAAACTTATCAATGCGCTTGAATAATTTTATTAATAGTTTACAGTGATTTTTGATATATTATATTACCATAATCATGGCTCTGCTTTAATATGAATTTTAAGTCTTATCATGCTGTTTAAAGAGGTTTCAGTGTAATAAAGATTGTGGAATGGAATTATGTTATACATTAATATATATAATTAATTTTAAAAGATATTTATTATTCCACAAATTCTAATATTTTTATTATTCGATTTTATTGATTAAATATTTTATATATTTATTTTTACTATTTCTATATTAACACTAAAATATTAATTATAATATGTTTAAATGTCACACCAGTTTAAAATGCATATACAAAAAATATGCAAATATATAAAACAACACATGCATTGAATAACACAATCTTACAAAGTTACCAAACTATTCACAAAAATAATATTTTTGTTTCGATACACCAAATGTAATTTTGTATTATATGTAAAATAATATTTTAATTTAATATTTAAAGACATAGTCGCACACGCATTACCTTACAATCAAGTAATTAACAAATATGTGTCATACAATTTAGTTAATTGCTTAATTTAATGTTCATATACCATTGCATAGATTTTATATATGGGGTTAAATTTTTTTCAGTTACTGTCAGCTTAATTATGCTCTGAAATAGAAATTTAATAAACTGACATGCTCACCTACATTTGGATTAATTAAATTGCATTGCCTATAATTACATAAAATCTTTATTGAATTTAAAATTTGTTTGTCTTTATCTATTTAATCATCTGTATAATATAAATTATGTGTTGTACTTTTTTTACTTTGTATTATATAATAATGATATTGAAGATAAATAACTTTATTTTCTATAAAATAAACTTCAGATCTTTTCTAAATTGTATAAGTCACCATAGACATAGTCACATACTCTAAAAATGTGTTCTTGAAAAACTCACCCAAACATTTTGCCATTCCGCTTATATCTTGCTCTCAAAAACACTCAAGACTTCAGAGCAATGGACCAAACAACTAAACGCCCTGGATCTTTCATATTTCATGCATATAGAAAACCTTAAAATTTGTGCATTTAGAGTGAAAGGAGATTATTTCTTTCAATAATTAAATAGGTTTTTAATGGAACTTGTATATGAAAATTGCTATCTAATTATATCTAAAATAATAAAGACTTCCGAAAAGCACCATAAATTTAAACTCGACAACAAAAATGTCCTAAAATGTCGAATATATAGAAAACGAAAATATAAATCCATTTCACCTTTCAAAATAATAATAATTACAATTTGTCAGAAACTTATCGGCATCTGAATGATTGAAATTTTGACTTTAAATAAGTTGTTTAATTAGTTTTGTCTTCAAAAGTAACTAAAAGAAATGAAATTATGAAGCCACAAATGTTCCAGTCTATGAAATGAATCAGAAATGAACTTAATAACGTAGGTACTAAAATCTGTCGAGTCACAACGCGAAGTCACAGAAAAGGTCAATTTTATGTATCCTCCTCTCGCGTCGTTAGGCTAGATGAGTTCTTCTAGGCATGAAGCGCTTTCATGATAAAATTGTCCTGATGCAGCTTATCGAATGGCGACAAGTGAAAATCTCTTACTGTACTGCATTGTACGTGATCATGATTACGCAGCACAGAGCTCTTTTTTATCATCAAACTATAAAAATGGCAATCGGCAGCCTTGTCTAAACTTTCAGCTTATCGATAATGAAAAGAGAAATGGAACCATTTCCTTCTACAAATATAATTCTTTTTAAGAGAATCTACTAACTAGTTACATGCTATCTCAAGCATTGATAGAACTATATATTTCGCCGTAATTTTGTACGTAAACATTTGACTAATAAACTGAACGAAACTCTTATAATTCATAAAGACCAGCAATATTTAGCTTACGAACGAATAATATTACTGAAAAATATATTCCGAATTTCACACTTATCGAAACAAATTTAGCACATTTGCACATTTCTTCAGAATACTCCGCAACCTGGTATCCCAAGTTCGAACACGTGTTCAGTTATTGCGTTCGAATTTTCAATTTCATACCCATTTGATAACGCACACGAAATCGGCGTATACGTAATAAACGTGAAATATCGAATTTAATAATAAGAATTAAGATGGGAGGAATCGGCGTAAGAAACATATTCCGCAAATAGTACATTTTACACCGAGTTCGGTGCCCGCATTCATTTTGTTTTTGGGAAAACCAAATATGACACTGAACCGTCGCAATTTGAAATTTCAGGTAAACGAGCACACCCCTCTGCTGCGAGATCACGACATGGGCGAGAAAAATATAGGAATCTCCCAACAAACGTTGGTCTCCAGAACAAGCGTCAGCGACTTCCAAAAAGCCAAGCGACTCCCGCAATACGTAGCAGGAGTGGCGTCCACTTTGGGCGCATTGGCGGCGGGTTTGGTGCTGGGCTGGTCCTCGAGCGCGGGCGACAAGGGCAAAAACTTAATCAATGATTACAACATGACCATCAGCGTGGACGAATTTTCGTGGATCGGCTCGTCCGCGACGCTCGGCGCAGCGGCCGTTTGCGTACCGATCGGCATCCTGTGCGACGTTATCGGTCGCAAGAACGCCATGCTGAGCCTCGTGGTACCCTTCACCATAGGCTGGGCGCTGATCATCTGGTCCCAGTCGGTCGTTATGTTTTACATCGGCCGATTTCTAACCGGCCTGAGCGGCGGAGCTTTCTGCGTAACCGCCCCGATGTACACTTCGGAAATCGCGGAAAGCGCCATCAGGGGCAGCCTCGGCTCCTACTTTCAACTCATGTTAACGGGGGGCATTTTGATATCTTATATCCTCGGAGCCACCGTCAGAAACATGTACTACATATCCCTGATTTCCGCGGTCGTGCCGTTGATTTTCTTCGGGGTTTTCGTGTTTATGCCGGAAACCCCGACTTATTACATGATAAAAGGGAACGAAGAAGCTGCCAGAAAGAGTTACAGCAGACTCCGGGGTCAGCGGTATGACGTTGAGCCAGAATTACAAGCCCTGCGACAGAGTCTGGAGGACGCCAAGGCCAACAAGGTCTCATTCGCCACCGCAATCAGATCCAAAGCTGCGAAGAAGGGATTGGTCATTGCCTTTGGATTGATGTTGTTCCAACAGCTTAGTGGCGTAAACGCGATCATCTTTTACGCTGGTACAATTTTCACGTCCGCGGATATGAACCCGGACGTTGGATCTATCGTTATGGGCGTTCTGCAGGTAACGTTGGTTTACGATCGAATGCTAACCTGATTTTAATGATAGAACAAATAAATTAACGACGACGGATTTGGATTGACTTATAATTGCTGATAACGTTAAACGACTCGATAGATATTTAATTGATCAACTCAATTAATTAAATTTAATTACTCGGCTGGGCCTGAATTGGAATTAAATTATCGATCTTTTTTCGCATTGTTATATTTGATATTGTATATTCATAATATCAACAAACAAGATTAGATCTATTCTTTAAAAATAATTCTGGACTTTGAATTTTATTTTATATTCGAATAGTTATTATCAGTTTAAAAATAGTGCAGTTTTTATCATTGTTATTATTTAAACTTGTAAAATATGAAGTTTTAAACGATAGTTTCAAAGTACATTTACGTAAAAGCTTGTTTAGATAAAATTTCGAAAGAATTTACTACTGAAATATGAAAAGCAAAACCAGTAAATCGCTTGTACAGTGCACGCATACATTTCATAACGAACAATGTATTTTATAATACTCTTCCTATATTTTGTAATCCAAAACTTTTTTAATTTTATATTATTCTTAGTGGTACTGCTTCTTATACTGTCCAGATTAATCGCCTTTGGATTTGAAGTTAATTGACAATTCGTTAATAAAAATATACTTGTGAGTAAGTTGTTATTAAATTTGTTGAACTTGGAATCAATTTCCTTCCTTCTTCAAACATTTTGCTTGTAACTAAAATTTGTGCTTTCGATTTAATAACAACTAATATGCTCCAGTGGGAACTAAAACTGTATTTTACTTTATATAATATTCGCATTGTTAGCATATATATATACATATAAATATATCGATTGAATTCAATTAAAATTCAATTATTGAAATTTGACATTCTGAATGACCCGACGGCACTAACTGACGCAAAAATGTGCGACGAACAAAAGCGCAATTTGTAATCGAGCGAAAAAATTTACAGGTGGTAGCTGTGTTCGTGAGTACTCTGGTCGTCGACAAACTTGGTCGCCGACTCTTGCTATTGACGTCCGGAGTAGCTATGTGCTTATCTACGTTGGCCCTCGGAATTTACTACAACATGAAGTCGGAATCGATAAACTGGCTGGCTCTGCTATCCGTGTGCGTCTTCATTATTATTTTCTCTCTCGGCTTCGGACCCATCCCTTGGATGATGATGAGCGAGATATTCTCGAACCAAATCAAGAGCATTGGTGGCAGCAGCGCTTGTCTGTTCAACTGGCTTATGGCCTTCGTCGTCACGAGGTTCTTCAACGACATGATATCCAGTCTGGGCATCGACGTCACATTCTGGGTTTTCTCCGTAATCTGCGCGATAGGCATCTTTTTCGTGTTCTTCATGGTCATTGAAACGAAAGGCAAAACTTTGGACGAAATTCAAATTGAGCTCGGAGATAGTCCGACGCCATAAAGCCGCGTCAACAATGCACCAAGTTCCATTCGGGAACCATAATTTTAACTCCAATTGTCCTCCTGGACGAAATCGTGATAAAATGAGACTAAACGCGCCAAGCGGGTATTACGCAAATCTATAATGTGACGCGCCACGAGAAAGATAGTTTAAGTCAAAGTCATCAAACTTTTAATGACTCACGGTTTGTGATCGGTGCGAGCATGTACGCATTCGTCGGCGAGACGCGAGCATGATCTTTCGGAACTCAAGCTGCAACTAATAAGACTGACTTATTTCTTCGCTGTCCAAAGATTATAGCAACGCGAAAGCAGAGGAGAAATAATTCATTGGCTCATTAGAACGTTTAAACTCAACACGCACCATCTGCGCAGGCAACCGCGGGTGTATGGCGATCGAAGGGTCCAATTGGTAGCGCGCGGCATATCATTTTTCGAATTTCAGAATGTTCATAACACGTAGAAAATGGATACTTTGTAAACGACTATATACGTTATGACAATGCGAGGATATAGAAAGGAATATTTCGCTAATTGTTATACATTTTCTGTACTATATTTTAAACACTGATTAGCTATATTTTATAAGAAAAATTGTTATAAAGTATAGAAATCTGCAAAATATGAATTACGATATCCTTGGAATGTACAAGTATGATATTTTATAACGTGTACAACTTTTCTCTAAGCGTTCAAGCACATTGCAAGGTTCATTCCATTCACCAAGCCGCGAAATTTGAAAATATTGTACATAAACTGATCACTTTGTAGACTGAGTGAAGAAGTTGTAGATTTATGATTTATATGATTACACATTCACTTGACGACAGTGATATTTGAATCGTTTGAATCGTGCGGGTAATGCACTTGCGTGTATACATTTATTTTTGTTAATTTGCTACGCGTGTAAGTCAATAAGGTATTGACTCGAATTTCGAATTGATCGAAAAATTGTGCAATTATATTTTAATCGAGGTGCTTCGATAACAGTTTTATAAATATATTATTAGTTATGTTTAAGCTTATGGTATATTTAATTTCTATTTATAATTATTACGAATATAATTATTAAGGATATTGTTATATGTATTATACATAAAGTAATAAAATGAAATATTTTTATCAAGTTTTATGAACAACTGATGTTTATATTTATTATAATAAAACACTGAAGATAATTCTTTTGTTAAAATTATAGAACTTGATAGATAATAAAAGCAAACAGCAGATAAAAAATGTCATTTTTTAATACACTGCACATTCTCTTTATAGTATATATTATATAATATATACTGTTTTGAAGATTAAGTAATCTAAATCGCTTTTTATTTTTATGTACCCTATATTATAATATATATTGCAGTAATATCACATAGATAACGCGCAATTTTAATATATACATTCGAAAATTATAATAATTAAAATTAAAAAAATAAGTAATAAAGATATACAAATTATTTTTATATGTATTTCTGATTATATCATTATTTGAAAATATTAAGTAATTAATTAACTTATCAAATTATAATTTATATTATTTACACACATGAAATTAATTTATTCAATATCTATTGGTGCTTTAATTTATTTAAAAAAATACCTAACTTATAATTGGCTTGAATTACAAACAAAACGTAACAAATTACCAACATATTCTAAGCGACCTCAGCATCCATTCTATATATACAAGATAATTGATCTTCAATCGATAACGTAGATAACTTATTATTTTTGAATTTTATAAATTTAAAAAAATACATTTTAGTGAATCATGCAAAAAAATATAAAACGTAGTCTAAAAATTATTACAATGATGCATTTTGATATAAATGAAAGGTTAATATATTGAATATACTTGTAATACTAATTGAATGATCTACAATCACTAAATATAATTATAATCATTATAACGAGTAACTATATATAAAACGTAGCAATTTTTTTAAAAAATCGTATATTTTTAAAATATAATATTTCTAATGACAAATTATTATTGGTATTATCATTATTTAATGTACAATATAAATAACTTATATTTTAAAATATTGCGTTATAGTCACATGCAAATTTAAAAGTATATATGCATCTGCGATATCGACGAATCTTTCATCTGAAATCCAAAATGGCGTCGATTACACATTTACTAGTCTGTCAAACTAGCTTGGGATACGCCTAAATTCGAAAAGCGAGACGCTCACTTTTCGTATAAACTGAATTACATGAATCTCGTAATTGAATTCGATGACGTGCTATGAGCTCAAGTGCTTGGAAACGCGCGAGCAGGCACATGTGTTACGTTTTCCTGTTGGATCTTCGGCATCATGAAACTAATGCCGAATTGCACGAGTAAATATTCATTTTAAACGTACCCTACACTACGTTTATATATGTATGGTGAGTTATTAAAAAGTATTAATATTCTGATATCAATATAACCTCCTGGAAAATACAATTGAATCCAAAAAATGTTTGAGTGATATTCAATGAAATCTGGAGCAAAAGATAACTTCATGTCGTTAACATGACCAAATTTCAGAATTCTTAAATTTTAATAAAATTAAATATTTAATTATTAAATTCATTTATCATTAAATATTATCACATACAGTTGAACATTTTTTAAGTAATGTATTCAATAATGTATTCTTATTATTAACTGTGAATTTAATTTAAGATTTTAATGTATGGAGTAGGATTTGCTTTGCAAATATTTTTTACAAAAAATAGAATTTAAATGATTTAATCTAGGCTGATTCATTTATTACAAGTTACAACAAAAAATTAATTATTATAAGAAGGAATGAATGTCAAAAACGTAATATTATAACATTATGAGTCACTTTACCATTATGTTGTAACTTAAATTGATAATAGTACTTTTTTTATTAAGAAATAATATTATGATTATAAGTATGAATATATTATTTATAATTTGTTAATCATTTTATTTTGTATTTCTGTCAATATAAGAATAATTAATTTTTTCCAGTATGTTTTTGTTTAAATGGTTAGTGAGATAGTAATTTTTTTAAAATATGGATTGTTACTAATTAATATAATTTTGAATTGAATTTTTTGAATCTAATTTTTTGTTTATTTGTCATATATATTTTAATATAAATAAAAAATATTTAAACAATAATATCATAAATATTAAATTAATTTTTAATTTCAGATCTTCAATAATATTATAGAGTAAATATTTTTTTCAAGAAGGAATGGAGGCCATAGTTGAATATAATTATGAAGCTCGGGAAGCGGATGAGTTAACACTCAGAAAGGGAGACATTATTAAAAACATAAAAGTTTTGCAGGGGGGTTGGTGGGAAGGTACTTTAAAAGATAAACGTGGCATGTTTCCTGACAATTTTGTCAAGGTATATTTAATTACTGAAAGCATTATTTCTATATTGTTCTGTATTAATGAAATACTAAATAATATTAAATATGTATAAATATAATATAAAATTTAAATATTGCTTTTTACACAGTAAAAAATTTATAATAATTGGTCACTCAATGAATCGAATGAATTTAAAAAATTTAAAATAAAAAAATGTATAATTTATTTATATAATCATCAATGATGCAATTTATATTAAAATGAATAAAAGCATACTTTTTATAGGTTTTAGATAGTTCCTCAGGTGCTGTAGGTGGAACAGATATGACTAGTTCAACTGATAAGAGTGAGGATCTAGTAGTATTACGTAATGGAGGATCTGGAAGGAAATGGTGTAAAGTTTTGTTTAGCTATGAGCCAATGAATTCAGATGAATTGCAACTTGTACCACAAGATTTGGTAGAATTTTTAGGCGAAGTTGAAGAAGGATGGTGGAGAGGACGTCTTCGTGGAGAGGTCGGCGTTTTTCCATCAAACTTTGTAGCTCCACCAGTTCAAGAAGAAAAACAGTTATATAGAGTATTATTTCCTTACGAAGCTGTTAATGAAGATGAACTTATGCTTACAGAAGGTGACATAATTACACTTCTTTCAAAAGATGCCCCAGATAAGGTAATACAAATGAGATTAATTATACTTTGTATAATAATTAATTTACATTAATTTTACTTTACAATAATTATACTAATAATATAATTTAATTATTTTAATAATAAAAAATCATTTAAAATATAAATCAAATATATTTCCTGTAAATGTAATATATACAACTAATACAACTAATTAAAATAGTAATAGTAAAAAATAGAAAATAATTTATCACATAAACATATCGATATGCTTGATTTCCCTTTCTAAACCAGTCCTTTATGTAAATCATTTTTGAACTTGTTCAGTTTATATATATTACAAATAACGTCTTTACTTCTTGTCCAAACAAAACTAAAATTATAAATATTAAAAAATTTATATTCTTTATCAGAGAATATAAAAATAATATGTTTTTATACTCTATTATAAATTAATTATATTTTAGGGTTGGTGGAAGGGAGAAATAAAGGGAAGAATAGGTTTATTTCCAGACAATTTTGTTGAATTAATTAGCGTAAAAAATAACATTGAACAGGAACAGGAACAAAAGCATGAAACAAATCAAATATATGCAAAAAACGCTAAAGTTCCCAATAATAACAGCAAACGTAATGAGAAAGCTCACGCACGAAAAAGTTTGGACACAAAAAGTGTTCGTTCAGGTGCTTAGATTAATCAATTATTAAGCGTAATTTAATATTATTTTTAGACTTATTATTAAAGAAAGTCACTTCATTTACATCACTGTCCTGCTCTTTAATATTTTTGTTATACCTTTTTCGTTTAGGAGGCAATAGTACAGAAAAGAAATCTCCAGCAAATCATTCCATTATATCTAGTTTGAAACGATTTGTTGGAGAGAGTTCAAGTAACAGTGGTAATGGAAATGCTACAGTGGCACTAGGTGAGGAGTTGGATGAAGTAGAAAGAGGTGAAGGTATGCCATTATCACATTTAACAGCCTCAAGAGCCAAAGCACCACGTCGTAGACTGCCTTCGACTCAACATTTAAGACATCATACCAATTCAACAACTGCCTCTGCTAATACTAATATAACCACATCTCCATCAAATTCAACAATGGTATATATTCTTTTATCAATAAAATTGAATAGTAATAACAAATATGTTATAATATGTAAAGATTTAATTATAATACTGAAATAAATTAACTTTCCAAAACGTCAATTTCATCAGATTTTAATGTTAATAATTTAAATTATTCAGTTTATATATAATTATATATAATTCAGTTAATTACAAAATGTTAAAAGTTATTACTTATATTTTATAATTAGTTTATGTATTATAGGAAGAAAACATGACAAATGGTAATGTTGATAATATAAAACGTGAAGATGAAGGAGATGGCGTTATAAGTAAAGTACGAAGAAAAGCCCCCTGGGTGAGTCTTTTATAAAGATATTAAAAACAATTTTTTAAAATATTTTCAAATATACTCCATTCAATAAATTGTATATATTTTTTATTATATGTTTCGGATTTTTATTTAATCTTTTTTTAATAATAAAAAAATAAAGAAAATAGATATAAAAATAAATGTATGATCTTTTTTATACATGTCATGAAAAAAATGTCAACATTCATTTATCTTGTATATATGTATACTTTTTGCTGTGTTATTTTGTTGTACTCTTTTTCTATAGTTTTTTCTTATACTGAATTGAAAGTATCCCGACTAATTTAAAATCAGTGACTTATCAAGTTTATAGATTTTTATTTATATATGATAAATAATTAAGATTCCTTTTAATTTGTTTTTCATATTTACAACTTAATTTATCTATATACTTTAGATGGTACATAGAATTTTTTTATCGATATTAATTCTCAGACAAAGTTTTTATATTAATTACTTTCCTTGTTAAACAAAATACCGAAATGTCTAAAAAAATATATATTTTTTTTATTAGTGGATTTTTTATTACTATTAAAAAAACTTTTTGTATAATAATGATTAACATTTTAAATAATAAAAAAACGCTAAAGCAACCAATATAATATAAATAAAAATAAAAATATATTATTAGAACTCATTATTCTTGGATATTATCATGTCTTATCTTTAGTTAAATTATTTTACTTTGCTAAATTAGATAAAATACATTATTAAAATTTGCTTTTGTAGGTGGAAGAATTAAAACTGAATCAATTAGAGCGTAAAAAAATAGGTGTAGATAAAGCGGAAAAACTTGAAGCACAAAAAGATCGGGGAACTAATTCCAGGTATACATTGTTTAAACAAATATTTAATTTTATTCTAATTTTAATATTAATGTAATAGTGTCTATTCTAAGAAAACAATTTAATTTAAATATTAATTTTAATTGCATTAGAGTGTTATTTAATAGTTGGTATTATATTATAATAATATGCAATGATTGCTTTCTGATTTCTTTTAATTAAATGTTCATGAAAAAATTGTATTTATATTTTATTTAATTAATCTCTGTATTAATAGTTTATAAAACTATTCAAATGATAATATATATACATTATTTTTATTTATCAGATTAATAAGCACAAATGTTATCGAATCCGAGAGTAAACCTGAATTTGATAACGAAGAAATTAAAATTAAAGATGAAGATAAAACAAAACAAAATTCAGTATATACTCAACCAACATGTAATGATATTTTACCATCTCCACCAGGATATGTTTCATATCATGTCTTCAATGAACTTCTGGAAAGGGTAAAATATGAATTATATTTCATTAATTTATACATTTATAAAAAAATTAAGCAAAAAAATTAATTTTTAATATAGCCAATTGTGAATCAAATAAATTAAGTTATTATTATATTATAATCAAAATAATATAATCTTAAAATGTTTTAGGTAAGATTGTTAGAGCAAAATCAACTAGAATTACAACGAACAGTTAATCAACTCGCTCAAATGATTCCAACTCCGCCTAATTATTCAAACAAAGAATAGAAAAAAGCGAATTCAAGCAAAGAATAATAACACTTTATATCGCTTAACATGATAACTTACTATTATATTATTATAATATAATTTATAATCGTCGTGTGGCGAAAAAAAATAATATCGATTGAATGTTGCGATTTTACAAGTTTGAATTTTCAAACAGCATTTAAAATATTGTGATCTATACAAGATTCAAATGGTTTGATTGCATAGTCTTCTCAAACTTGTGACAATATGAATTTTCCTCGGGATCAACGTACTTTATAAAGTTTAAGTATAGATATTGATTTATACTTTAAACAACAAATTAGCGGTGCATTTTAAACACATTTAATTAAAAAGTATTACACAATCATTAGATGATGATTTATAGTATTTTATAAATGATTTATATAATTTTATTTATTTATACGAGTTTTACTAAAATAATTTAAATTTTAACATGACTGAATTCAGTAACGTCATTGTCATGAAATTAAATGAAAAATAGTATATTATGCAGCTAGGATTCAATAACGTTTATGAAATATTTGATATCTTTTGTAACAAGTGCATATAAAGTTATATGTTATTTTTGGTAAATAATTAAAAATTAATAACAATTCAAGGAGTTGAGAAATTCCTCTCCATGAAATAAATGTAAAGAATATTTAAAACAACAAACAAAAGTATCACAAAATAATTTTTGTTTTTATATTTTGA
>JABFQC010003778.1:0-13563 GCA_022817085.1 Psilanteris sp. ZL-2020 | reverse complement strand
TTTTATGTCTGTAGTAACTTCTTTACAGTAAAAGTCTAAATGTCAAATAACTGAATATAACGAGAATATAATTTTAAAAACTTTGATATTAAATTCCGAATTATTGCAAAATTTGTAAATTTATATCATTTACTATTATTTGTTTCCATCATATTACAACAGAAAGTTGCTTCTGAAAATGAATTATAAGTAATTAGTATTTGTTTTGGTACCCACGTGAAATACACATTTTAGAAGCCCACTGTCGACATATGAATTCGACTTTAAACAAATTAATTCTACTCGATTGAATTTAAAAATACCAAGTTAACTTATAAATTCCTATTCCGCAGATTAAACAAGTTAAAATACCACAGCGCCATCTCTGATCAACGCAGAAAAAAGTGCATCCTACGTGTTTACTGTATCAATCATAAAGTTGACGCGATAATATTTGTATTTACAATCAACGAAAACCGTATTGCGGTTTCATTGAAGTGTACAAGCAATGTCGCGGAACGTAAAATCCTTTCGTTCGATACGTCCGCTGGCCAAATATGTAAACCTGACGTCACGCTCCAACTCGATGAGGACGCCCACCTTGTCCTGTTGTACTCCTCGCACATAGCTTCTCTGTTCACGCTGTAGATTCTCTTCCCGATTTTTCAAGAGCCCGTTTATACACACTTCTGCATTGTTACAAACAAGTGTAACTAAAATAATTAATTAACTTGGTTCAAAATTGCAATACCCCCACCCCCCTTTCCAATTACAATTCTTGTCTATTCAATTAATCTCTGTTCACTTAGTTAATTGCCCTCAACTTTCAACTGCAAACTTATTGTTTTTTGAAAAGTATTCCACTACTTGGATACAAATTCACAAAGTTAGTCAGTCATTTCTATTCCTTTGCTATAAATATTTTACAAAATTTATTTGCATCTTATAAAATGAAAAAAAATTGATTAGCTCGAAATAGGCATTCGAAAGCATCACCGACTGATTTTTGTAACACGAATCTCATTAAAAGAAATTCAGATTCGGAGGGTTTGCCAAATTATATTACTCACGTATGAGGAATTCTCTGACATGTCTTATTACGCGACATATTTGTCTTTATTGAACAAAGCATTCTTTTGTTACCTCCTTTGAATCAGATTTGGTTTATTGGTTATTCATCTTGGGGTGAACGATCTCGTTCCTTCTCCGAAAATGTCTTCGGTACTTAGAGAAAGAACCTTTTGTTGTACATGGAATCCAATCATTTTTCGCTGAATTTGTCGGGTGAAAATTTGGTCACTGGATTTCAGAAGTGGTTTATCGTTACTTGGAACTTCGTTTTTAAATAACCGAATCAAATAATTAAATTTCAACAATTTTTTGCGTCAATTTTTGCAAGCCAATATTTTTATCCAATTGAATTCCATTTGTTATGTAACTTTGATAATTGAAATTAAATTGAATCCTTTTCAATAGATGCTTATTAATAATCTTTGCGATGAATAAGTGACAGAAATAATAGTACCAATGAAAAGCAATTGTTTTAATGTAATCTGAGTGTAATGTAACATATTTTTTAAAACTAATTAGATAATGCATTGTCGTGATTCAATATTGACTATAAATGTTGATCTGCGTTACTCACGAAAGTATAATACTTTTGAAAAGATTAGTCAACGTTCTGTTTATTTCATTAAGCATTACGTGTTTTCCTCGGTATCCTGATCAATGAGTTTTACAATGCTTTTTCCATTATGTACACTCTTTTATCTGTCAGATAAATTCATTTTTAATCAAATTGTAACACATTGCTCCAAAGTTGATATGGTTTTTAAATACCTCTTTACAACGAAGTACTTGTGTGATTTTCCATTATGAATAATAATAATAATAATAATAATAGGAAACTTGGTAAAATTAATTGCACTAAAACCAGCAGTTCTATTTTCATATTCACATAATTGTCCACGTCTATTTATTTAACAGCATACTATTGTTCTAATTGCAGATAATAATATATCTCTTATAAACAATGGAGACAAGATATAATATATTGCGTTATACTTTAATACTAATCTATTTCATATTTATTTATATATAATTTAACACAAACGTATCTATTTTAATTCACTAAAATTTAACTTATATATTGCAGTACATACGATATTTAAAATAAATTCTAATACCAAAGAATGGATTTTTAGTATGCATCCGTTTATCTCCATATAATACAATCACGTTGTTAACAATTTAACTCGCAGTGACGTTAATGGTATCTAAATTTAAATGAATAACAAATACTTAGATTAGTTCATATCGAAGACACGCATTGAACAAAAGCAAAAAGTGCATCCAGTGAAACGAATTTAAGCCTGTGTTGACCACAAAAGATCAAATAAAATAAGATATTCGATTATACAACAATTCTGTTAGATAATGGACTTAATTTTATTGAATTAGTCACATTAATGTTTTATTAATAAATCTGTTTGTCAATATTATATATAACTTGTATTTAATATATTCATTCAATACAAACATCAAATGACACTCCAAAACGCGCGTTCAAAAAAGTGCCTCTCATTACGAATTTAAACTTTTACTCGCATTATATGTAAATGTGCATATCATTTCATTTTACATACACACACGCGCGCAAACCAAACGCCTATTTTACAATAATTTTAATGCGCTTTCCTTAAACCCCTCCAAGACAAGTTTACATTTCAGGTACACGAATGTCAAGCTCATACGTCAACGAAACGAATTATTTGCAACTTTCGAAGTTCATTGTCCATCGCAATGCCCTTTAACCCGATTCAAAACGTCGTTAATAAAGACCGCGTCTTCAAGCGCGTGCAAGGAAACTTCCTCCGAATCTGAAGTTATGAGCGATGTGGACGGGAAAAAATAAGGCATTAAATTTATACAAAAATTGTTTTGTTTTAAAATAGTCAAAATATGTTGGATCTACTACGAGGTGTGTGTTGATTGTATACGGTTTTAGGCATACCGTGTTTTTATTCAAACAAATTGGTCGTTTTAATTTTACAAAGTTTGTGTTGATTTAACACCGTGTAGTCAACATGGTCATTTTGTGTTGTATTTATATCATTACTTTTTCCCGTGTGGATCGATCGAAAAATGAGAACCTAAATAATAATGATAACGATAAAAAAGAGAGGGAGAAAAAAAGAAAATGTTAATTGGCCCTAACAATGCCGTAAATGTGGGTAAAAAATGGCGACCGAAGGAAACCGTTAATGACACTCATTACGCGCTTCCAATGTCACGCAACGAGCAAAGCATTGTTTTGTTTTTATTGCAACTTTATTCGAGACGAAATGGTTTGTGAAAGGTCTGGGAATGTCGCAGCCCAAGATCAGTCGTTGATATTCACAGACGCTAAATAATTGGTCGGTGGTGTAAGCGGTGCGCAAACACGAGGGGAAGGAACGACAAAAACTCATCGCGTTCTATTAACGGTCGGTGAATAACAATGCAGCGTGTTCGCGAACGTATTAAATATAAGCGCCCGCGATCTATAAATCACGCTAATAATAGTGCGCGGCGACCGCGTGGATTCGCAACAGGTAACGGAAATTGGAGCCGCCGATTGGTCCGCGGCGCGCTTTTCGACAAAACCGGCCGTTTGGAAACGCCGCGGCGGTTGCTTCATTTCGATTTTTTGGCTCGTCTCTAGTAGGTGTCCGACGTTTATGAAACATTGGGTAACGAACGGCACGCTCGATTTCCAACCGGCGATCGGTTCGTGTGTTGCAATTTTTTGACGAAAACCATGACATCACGGGCCGTCGAAAGAAAAGGAAATCATAATATATGTTGCTTTTTTTCGGCCCGTCGGGTATCCAGCGTGTTACCGTTCACCGAACAAATTTATGACGATGATTCAATTCGAAAACGGTTTTTGCGGCGTTTAACCGAAAATGGTTTAAGCGTTTTGGCTCGCGTTCGCTTTTGTGTTGACGACAACGTTCGCGCGAGTCAAGTTTGATTATGCCTCGCGAAAACGAATTTTATACGCGTCTTAATTTAAGATCAGGTGATATCGGCTGTGTCAATGCGAGGCGGTTACGCGGTTTTTTAATACGAATTTAAGACGGTGTCTTATAACTTATTATTTCGCTTTTTGTTTTGTTTTGCTTTGAGGCATTTTGTGAACTTTGATGAAATCGATTAAGCTTGGATTAATTTGATTTAATGGTTTATTGGCGTAATTTGTGACAAAATATGAACTCGAATGAAGGGTTATGAAATTTGAATTCGTTTCGATTTTGTTTTTGAATTTTATGTTACGCATTGGGATCCTGAACTC
This sequence comes from Psilanteris sp. ZL-2020, assembly GCA_022817085.1. Lineage (NCBI taxonomy): Eukaryota > Metazoa > Arthropoda > Insecta > Hymenoptera > Scelionidae > Psilanteris > Psilanteris sp. ZL-2020. The sequence goes on along the minus strand of JABFQC010003778.1, from coordinate 9,248 downwards.
ACGCAAAACTGTCGATGTTGTATTGACAAATACAACAGAAATTAAGAAACAGTTATGAAACGGCATATATATGTATATGTTTATATATAGTAACATGCAATGATACAATGTGAAACGCATAAAATTGTTCCTGATTTAACGGTCTTGATTCTTAAATAATAAAATGGTCTCGCAAAAATCACGTCTTCGGCAAATAGACGTGTTCTTTGCACAAGTTTATTGATTCGACTTGATATTTGCACCGCGCTCGTAAACTGAACACAGTGACACCAACAAACACAAATATTGATTCAACGCGTATCGATACGAATATCGGCTTATGAGTTTCATTTTTTTTTATTTATTAACCTGTGTATATATATTCGTACGAAAACGGGTCTCGGGACACGCGTACAAAGCTTATCAATTAACATCGATTGGAACCGTGGAAAAAGATCGACTTTTATTATGTTCCACAATCAAACTGGCTGTCCCGAATGCCTCTAAAGTGACGCAAATTTATGCCGAGTTGCGCAAATATCTCCGATACGCCGGATTAATTTACATCGTCTGACACAATTGAGATAGATGATTGTACGAAATTCGAATACATTGTTTCGAGTTCGAACATTGATTCCGAATCACTTTCTCCCATTCGAATGCTTATTTTCGTGTCCAATTCGTTAGTCAATTTGTCGGCCGATCTCGCGGCTCGTCTCTTTTCCGCTCATTAATCTACGCGCCCCGAAAACCGTGTCGCAAATTCGACGAGAACCGACGCGCGCGAAATACCGAGACCAAAACGATCGGGTCGGAAAATTCGCGCGCGTTTTTCGGCGCAGACTCGGTCGACGCGCGTTCGGGGACGGCGCGCCGGTAAACAAACTTGGACGGCCGCAATTGGCTGTCGACCGCGGGTCACAGCGAGAAACGAGGTCGCCGAAGCCGAGACGAAAAGTTGTTTTCGAAAAAGAACTCCCACTATCGACGCTTTGGCGCGTTCGCGCCCACTGCGTCCGCGACACCCACGTGAGTCGCGCGGACCCGAAGCCGCGGCCAAACGCGACGTGATTCACGGCGCGATACGCGCGCTCTTCGTGTGCGTCGTCCGCTGCTTTGGCGCTGCGTCATAGCGCAAACTCTCGTCTCCGTGACGAGCACGTGGCTGCCAAGCGTCGCGCCCCATTGTGACAAAATTTGCGCCGCGAGGCGGAGGCAAAAAGTCGGCTCGTCATTTTCGTCTCGTGCCCCGGCCTTGGTCCGCGCATCGCCGATGCACGCGCGCAACCGATCGCGCTTCGTAACGGATGTGCTTGTTGGATCAACGAATCCGAACCGACCGTGAGACGCGCTTCGTTTGGTTTCTTTCTTTTTTGTTCTTTTCTTGTTTCCTTCCTTTTCATTCGAATAATCCATTTTAACGAGTTCGCTTGTGCGCGGTGACTCGGTTCCGTTGACGGGATTGGAGTTTGACGAACGCCAGTGATGTCGGCTCCGCGGAATTGTTTTCAAGCGCCGCAATTTTCGAAGCGACTGCTCGCTGGTGTAATTTGGGGTCCCGTTGGCTTTGGAAGCGAAGTCGAGTTTTAACCCGGCAGCGAATGCTTTGGATGGTAAATCGTTGGTTTTGTGCGCAACCGTGGATTTTCTTTGTAGAATCGGTTGCCTTGGAGCGCGATTGTCGTGTGCGTTTGCAGTATAATTTATTTAACTTCAATATGATTGACGTAGATCCGTGAAGCGATTACGCGGATATTGTCAAAGTTGCGGTTTTTAGTTGTTGATTTTGGACAAGAAAATAAGTAAAAAGGAATTAATTGATTGTTGATGCAATTCATGTTTTGCGGATTTATCTTAATCAAAAGGAATCAAAAATACGTTATAAATAGAATTATATTTTCATTCATTCGAAAATATTGATGTACTCGATTCAATATGACGCTGAGTCAAAATTCACGTGTTTTTACTATAAAATTCATCACTAAAAACTATTTTATTAGACAATCACTATGTAATAACAATACCAATTCATTAATTAGAAAGTTAAAAAAAAATGAAACAAAATTTTCCTACAAACAATTGAATGACAATCTATTCACTAAAAAACTATTCCTTTCCCTAATGAACGCGGCCAATTTGATATTCAGTACACAATAATGTCAATAAAATGTCTTTAAGTTTCACAAAATCTATAAATATAACGCGCCTCGGATTAAATCCTAATAATAAAAAAAAACATTATAAATAAACGCAAGTCGAACGGTTATTTGTTCCGGCGGAATTGAATCTGTAAACGGCAGTTGCCATTACTTAACTGATGTCCGCGTCTTTTCATTTCCCTTTCGACTTGATATTTCAAACAAATAACCCGTCCGTTCGATACATCCCGCGCTGTAATAAGGCTGTTAATAATGCTGCGAACAATACGAACTGCGTCCGACGGTCCATTTACGCGGAAAGAATAGTTTTAGCATTAAATACTATATTTATACTAGACGTAGGACGGAGTATTTAAGAATGAAGATATTACTCTATAATACTATATAGAGTACTATATAGTATAGTAATTTTTCGTGGGATGTTTGTAAAGTTGAATTTAAATAGGGCAAAATCTGTATTTTTAAATACACCGAGAGAAAAATAATCTGGAAAAAAATAGTATACACTCAGAAAAATTAAACTTAGAAAAGTGCTGTTTATAACACTAATTTGGCGACATTAAAATAAAATCCTAAAAATTATTGTTTATAATAGCTTTATACTAAAAAATAGAAGGACAATTTGGTATGAAAAAATGTATTTTTACAAGGAAAAACAGTATTTTTTAGGAATTTACTTTAATGTCTCCAAATTAGTATTATAAACAGCAATTTTCTACGTTTAATTTTTCTGAGTGTATAATGTAGTGAAGGGATCAACCCGGATAGTAATTTATTAATAACATGAAGATTTTTTATATAAGCTGAAAAAAATAATCACAAAATTTACCAAACTATATAATAACAGGAGGAAAAGTGAGCAAAAATGTAAATAAACATTAGACGATATCATGATATTTACCAATTATTTGGTAATATTTGACATATTTTTAGAATTTTCTGACTGTTATTTATCATATTATTTACATTTTTGCTTATTTTTCCTGCTTTTATTATCTAGTTTGGTCAAATTTGTAAGATTATTTTTTTCAGTGTATGATGTAGTAATTTTATGTTTAATATAGCATTTTTTAGTGATTTCAATATATCCCACTGTTACTATTTATATAGTAATTTTTAATATTTATTTTTCTCAGTAGATAAGAAAGTTTTGGTAAACTAATTGGTAAAGTATGCTTTCAGATCGCTGTATTTTAATAAACGGGTTTACATTTTGTAAACATATTTTGTACATATTTATACATATTTGTATATTGACAAATACACTGAGAGAAATAAATGACGAAAAATGACTATTAAAAGAATAATATTTACTGTTTTTAAAAGGAAAAAGTAAGTTTTTTATATGGAAAAATACTTCTTTATCATAATATATTAGTTTTAAAAATAGTAAATATTCTGATTTTTATCTTTTGATCCCAAATTAAGGAAATAAATAGTAATGATAATAATAAATAATAAAATAACAAATAAATAGTAAATAGTGTAAGACAAATTTAAGGTTAAAGCTCGATAATAAAATTTACTTTTTATAGTCTTTCAATAAATTACAATATGACGCATTTAAATATACACAATATAAATAATGTAGACCGCGAAAGTAAATAAGTCTTTTTTAATGAACTTTTTGTTGTTCGTTTTAGGTTAGAATCTTAAAACTTCACAATCGGTTTGATCATTTTTAACAAATATTTGCACAAAATTTTATGATTTGATTAAAAAAAAAATATTTTAGCAAACGGATTGTTAAATTATAATGAAAGATTATTGACGAATTGCAACATATAATACCCAATTAATGAACTTTTCACTAAAAATTAATATATTCCTCTCTTAGTGTAAATTTACCAATCTTTGATAAACCGTTCTTTCCGTGTGTCGTTCGAATTATTTGTTTCAAAAGTTCGCTCTCGGTGTTTCTTCAAAGCGCGTGCTTTTATATAGATACACGCGCGTTTATTTGTATATTTATTTACCCGAAAATCGTCGATTCGGTGCCAACAAATTCAGTTTAAACGTTAATAATATTATTTCGATTCGTAATCGTAGTTCGCGCCAGTTGTAATAATCTTTTTCATTGACGAAATTCCGCGATTCACGCTCGTGGGGGGTAATTAAATTCACAGCAGTAGTCAATGTTATGAAAAACAGTCTCCTTCGTCTTGACGAAGATCGAATCCGCTGCTATATACGAACCATCGCGAGTGAACGCCTCGACGTTTTTCATTGAAAGTTTACGATTGCCGGCAATGTCATCCTCGTATTGTTGGTTCGTAATTTTTTACTCGCGCTGCGTCCCGGGTATAAATATTCATCGATGGAAATGTACCACCAGATGCGCGCGCAATTCTGTCATCTCTGTATCACAATTTGACCATAAACTGAAGTGTAAATAGATGAATTCGAATAATGAGCTGCAAACTAGCATGCGCAAATTAAATGTCACCGAAATTGTAATTGTTTCGTCAAAATTCTGATCGTCGGCAATGATCAATAGCTGCGCATAAAGGAGAAAATATATATTTAACAATTTACTATATAATACATCAAAAGCGGGATATATTTAAAAATACTATAAAAATTACTATATCATATTAAAATCGTCTACATAAGTTGAATATAATTAATGCGCGTTGAAAAGTTTCCCTAGTAGAAATTTGTCTAGTATCTCGTGAGTTACTAGAGAATTTGTATATAAAATGTTTAGTAACTCACAAGTTACTTGAGAAATTTCGATTTGAGTTAATAATACATTAATAATAATAATAATACATTAGACGGAGAAAAATATACACATACAAAAGTATAGTGTTGTCTGAAACAGTGAATCTGTCAACGGTAAATATAATAGTCAAAATCTGTCAATTGACTTATTCGACAAATTTATTGTCAACGTATGACAATCAGATATCTTGTTCGTATATATATAAATATTTTTGGTGACTAAGTTAGTCAAAGATTGACTAAATGTGACAAACTTTTTTTTCTGTGTAACTGAAATTTGACTATAAAATAAACCAAACTGGACGTATACTTTCAAAACATAAATTAACTGATAAATTATAGTAAAAATTTACCATAAATATGATATTTTCTTTTATGTTTATATTATACTTCGTTATGTTTATAACATATTTTCACTATTATTTATTCGAGATATATATGTTTTGGAAGTATAGTCCAGTTTCGTTTATTTTATAGCAAAATTCAGTTATATTTTTTTCCATGTATATAGTAATTTTTATTGTACTGTCGTATATATCTTACTTTTGATGTATTATAAATTCTATAGTAAATTGTTCGGTATACATTTTCTTCATGTAGAAATGATATACACTGAGAAAAAAGTTACAGTATATAAATTATTTTACCTTCTGGCATTGGTAGACTAATTAAAAAGATGTATAAAAAATGACTATACTATAATAACAACTTTTTTATTTATATAGAAAAATAGTATAATATGTTATATAATCATGTTATATAGTATAATAAAACCAGAAGGAATTATGACACATTTTTGCTATATCATATAATAAATATTGTTTTAAATATTCTTCAATCTACCATTCGAACACCAGAAGGTATGACAATTTATAATATATTTTTTTCATCCGTATCCATACTGGAATTCAAGAAATTAATTTAACCAATTTATTCATCGTCAAAAAGTTGAATAAAACTTTAAAGCAAACCGAACGCATTGTTTTGTTGAAACAAATTTTTTTGTTTCGGTAAACAAAAAAAATCTCGTACGCGCGATGACACGCAATAATGACACTTCAAACCGTCTTTGATCCGAGTATTTTAGCCGTGACTTGTTTTGAAAGCGAAATACGGATTGTGTCAAAATCGAAATATATATTTAGCAATCGGCTTTCGTGTTTGAAGAATATCGCCCCGTAATTGAATCCGCCTGCAACACGCGAATGTTCGAACTCAAAACTGATTATTGAATCGCTTCCGCTCGGTTCGCTTCATTGATTCGTTGACAGTTCGTCGTCTTTATTTATTCCAAACTGGTTGTCGCCGTGCACCAATTGGCCGCGTAATTAAGCCGACGCGAAACGAATGACGGATTCGCCGTTGCTTTCCTGGAAATTGGCGCAAACGCTTCCGATCACTCGATCTTATTGATTCGGGCGCGCGCGTCGGTGTCGTCGACGGCGCCGTACGGAATAACGCGACGCAAATTCGCCAACTAACAATGAATTTGAATTCGACGTTCGGGAAGTTGAGAAGAAGCTAATTAATGTTCGTTTTTCGTTCCACCCAATGAAGCTCAAACAGCAGGATATAATCCAAACGACCTCCACCTCCGCGTTTTAGTCTATTCTGGATACTCGTGGTGCCTAACTTTAGCATCTCCGTTGGCTCAGTCTTTGACTTCAAGCCCAACTATTCCCTATGTCATCAACATATTTTTCTCATAGTTAATTGCCACGACACTTGTTTCACTTTTGCAAAAATTACAACTCGTCGATTCCCGCGTGCACGAACGTGTCAAACTTCGAATACCAAAGAATTGCATTTGGTTTAATAAAAGGAAATTTTTCCCGCAAGGACAAGTTACGTTTTTCAATTGCATTATCAATATTGTTACAATTAATCGTGTGTGTGAAGTTTCAAACGTTGATTGTCAACGAATCGTATTTAGATAGATAATGATAATTTTTTGCAACGAAAATTTACACTCTTTAAGGTGGTTCTTCGATCGATGTTGACAGATATTGCAGATTTCGTTATATTTTCGTTAATTTATTCAATACGTTTATTTTTCGTATAGCCACATTTTCTCATTTTTGTAGAATTTATTTAATTTTAAAAAAATCTATTTAACATAATCTGAGAGAAATAATGTATTAAAAATTACTGAAAGTTCAGTAAATATTATTCAATACACAATAACTCATGGACAAAACAAAAGTAAACATTGATGAATGTTTATAAATATATACTGAAAATTAATCAATGTTTACAGTAAAAGTTCGTTATTTTCTGACTGAATTTTTGTTTTGTCCGTGAGTTACTGTGTTTTTCATAATATTTACTGAACTTTCAGTCATTTTTAATGCAACATTTTTCTGCAACTACGATGAATCCTACGACGGCAGTGTTATACAGTGATAACTGCATAAAACGTTGTAATATGTGTCGAAAATGTTTCAATAAATGCAAATCACGTTGTACTTTTTAAAACTTAAATTGCCCTTATTGCAACTTTTTTTGCAATTAAAAACGATAAAAAAATGAATTTACTAATTACGTCGAGAATATCAATTGAAATTTTACATTTAATATAGAAAGATAATTTCCCATCAGCAAAAAATGTAGACAAATTCTTGCATTTTATTAAAAAGCAAAATTTAATCATGCAATAAAAGAAAACAATATTTCGTTATATTAGACTTGAAGAACCCCCTTGAAGGTAATATTCTAAAACATATAATGTAATTAGAAATTATTGCTATCAAAGTAAAATTCAATATAATATTAAACAGGTTGATTAACTGAATTTATTATAGATTCGTTAATATTCAACACTGTTAAATAAAGTGTCTTAGATGTCACGATTTTAAGACACAAAGTGACTTATTTAAGCCACCATATCTTAATACACAATACTGTGCATTATGTTAAAACACTTAGGCGTCTTAATTAAGTGGCTTTGTGTCTTAAATAAGACACGTGTATTATATGTTTTTTACACGGAGAAAAATATTTAGGACATTTTAATATAAAATAACGCTAATGCAACCTACACTATCTAAACTTTCGATTTCTCTTATCATTTATAGTAAAAATGTACGAAAAAAATAAATTCTAATCTTGTTTATGGTACATTTTTACTATAATTTGTGAGACAAATTGAACGTTTTCAAACTGTAAGTTATATTTGCTTTATTTTAACAGTGAACGTTTGGAACTTCACGCACATAATTAATCTTAATTTGTTAACAATAATTGGTCGTCGAATGAAATGTCACCGTATTGATGATTACGTTGGTGGTTGAATAGATTTTTGAGAATCGTTGAAAGTCAACGTTGGGAACTCGATGCAAATATTTCTGGACGGCCTTATCCGTAAACTCTTTAATTGATTCAAATTCAGTTTTTATGCTTGAATTGCATGAGTCATAAACACTCGTAAGGATATTCGGATTGTACGATATACGTACCACGCTGTGTTGATTCAATATCTAAATTTGATTGAAATTTAAACGATATATAGTGGCGTTTTGAGGCTTTTTGTGTTTCGAAACGGCGCTCGATTCGAATCGACGAAGGAACGAAATTGATTTGATTTTAGAATTATCTTTGAACAATGAAGTTTGGTTGAAAGTTTCTTATCGGCATTTGTTATCGCGCCCGAGTGAATCGGTACGAAAGAAGAAAGCGCAAAAAGAGTATAGTTTGTATTGATTTACATTGACGAAAGTAATTCTGTATATAATGATAGAAATCGACGACGTTGAGTCATGGAAACAGCTTTAGAAAAGGCGCAGCTTTGTAATTTAATATAGATTTTCTAGATTATTATTTATTATGTCAAGATATCATGGCCAATCGTACGGGTATACGTTACAAGGTGTATATATACAGCATTAAAAAAATAATAATTAAAAAGTTTATAAATAAATGGGATTACCTTCGCTACGTGGTATAGTGTTGGGTTTAATATTTGGTTGATACCCATTTGAATTTTAAAATAAAAACTTCGTTTGTGGCAAATTCAGTTTTACCGATAAACTTGAACTCAAACCGCTTCATTGTAATATTTAATTCAAACGAAATAGAACATTGAAAATAGTGTAAGAACTTTGTGCAAGTTCGCAAATGTGTATATTAATTGCTACTACTTAGCATGTGCGTCATGCTTTTGTGCCAACAGTTCTCTAATGTTTTTTTTTTTTTTTTTTTTTTTTTTTTTTTTTTAAATAAAAAAAAAATTATTTATATATTTATTTTTATTTTTTTTAAATTTAAATTTTACATATTTTTTATTATTTTACATTATATTAAAATTATTTTTTTTTCTATTTTTTATTCATTTATTTTAAATGTCTCCCTGACCCACCGACCCATCTACGACTTCACTCGTCCTTCCTT
>JABFQC010003777.1:0-13568 GCA_022817085.1 Psilanteris sp. ZL-2020 | reverse complement strand
ACATATTGTATATATATGCTAATAATTTTATAAATTGACAATGATGTAAATTTTAAAGGACAAAATGAAAATGAATTTTATACAATAACAACAATGTGACATATTTTTAAATTATATAACAACAATAAAGCTTGATAATGGTCTAATACATAAGACCGAAATGTTGCAAAAAAAAATAAATAAAATAACTCAAACTAAATTTATAAACAGACAAGATTAACTTCATAATAATAATGAGATATACTCTTAAATATTATTTGACTAAAATTAAATTGATTAAATTCAACTTTATTTCAATTTTAAAATTCAATTGCATATACTCCAGTAATTTTTTTCAGTGTTGTTATGAAAAAATATATATGGGTATATATGTATTTTCAAAATTAACGTCTATGGGTATATATATGGGTATATATATCAACAGACATTTGGTAGCGGTACAATTACGATTTATTAAACAAACTGAATTTGAAGAATCATAATAATAATTGATCACCCGTGTACTCAAAAAAATATTAATGTAAAATTTACTATATTTTATTATAATTGCAGGATAGAATTACATTTATAACAATTATTCTTATATATATGCACTGAGAGAAAATTACAGTAAAACTGGTTACTACACAAATATATAGTTCTTGTTAATATATTCATATATTTTCACAACTATAAAATATGATTAATATTGAAACTAACAGACATTTACATTTGATATAACTGAAATTTCATTTTCATAAACCAAATCAAATCTGCTGTGTCAATTTCGGTTATTTCAACCGTAGTTTTTCTCTCAGTGTGATAGACATTATTATTTACAGAATATCAATTGCTTTATTATATTCCAAAATGTATATTAAAAAACAAAAAATCCTACGAATTCTATATTTGTTTGTTTTCCAGTGTGTATATATATAATAATACGGCGTGTTCAATTCGTAAACAATATTTTGACTGAACAAAAAGCGCATATTTACCTCAGCTAAATTGTCCGGTTTATAAATGTTACAAGATATTTTTGGAAACAAAACAGATTTGTCTCATTACATTAATCTAGATTAATGTTTAAATTATTCGGAATAAATCGTATACAAACAAAATCATATACACGCGCGATAACGTTAACTAAATTGAATTATTCCATTAACCAATCATATCGTGCGCGTTACGTAACTATTTTTTAATAACTATTATTTGCTTAAAAAAATAAGTTTTTATATTTGTATATATTTTGCGCCCAAAATTAATCTAAGAAGATAATGTTTTCGCGATTAATGTACAATGCGATATATACATTTTAAACCCATAATATTGAATATAAGCGTTTAAATAATCGGACGATTCTTTATAACATTTTATATTTACTGATAGTCTCTAAAATGTCACTCCTATTTGGCAATGCATTATGAAATATTAAATGTGGTACGATAATAATATTAACACAAAATCATTATATGAACTCATATTTAATACAAATTAGTGTTATTTTTATTAAAATTAACAAATTGTATTGAATTTTTGTTTTCTAAATGTAGTATATATATAGTTGTGATTATAAGCAATTCTAGTTAGTTTTATTTTTGTACAATTTAATTGGACAAATGTAAGATTAAATATTGCACGCGGAAAAAAGTTATAATAAAAATTACTATATAATTCTGGCATTCCAAGGATATCGAAACGAGCGTTTCGAAAATTACTATACTATTAAAGCGACTTATCTCGTACAAGTACAGTTACACGGTTTACTATAAGCTGTAGTAAACATTATAATGCATTATTTTGTACACCATATGGTATAGACAGATTTGCTTTACCTTATAAGATCGGCCGCTCCTTGTAAAAAAAGTTTGTTATAAATATATAGCAATTTCCGTAACATAAAAACATTCGTTGAAATATCCTCATATCGTTAGAAGTATATATAATAATTTACAATATGTATAACATTTCGCCGTGTGTGGCAATTGTACTATTCAGCTTTGTTAGAAAAAATAAAACCGTTTTTCGTTTTTTGTTATTACGGATATTTTTATATATATATACACGTAAATAACATTCCAGTTATCGTAATCGTCGATCTCGGTTACTGAAAAAGCAATTGCTAAACGTTTTAAAATTCCTCCGTCCCAACTCACTTTTGAACATTATGCTTTAGTAAAAATCATCGAGTTATTTAAATACGTATTATCCTATGTTCGAATTAAATACAATAATATCGCACATACATATGCAAACCTGTTATTGTGTTTTATTTATATTGCGCATTGTTCAAATTTGAATGTAAATAACGCGTCTAAATAGTATCTGCACATTGAATGCAAACAATAAAAGCATCATTTGATGTTTGAAAAAAGTGATTTTGCAAGCATTATTAATTCACGCTAAAAATAATAACACATCCACAGTGTTATTTATTTGTTTTACTTTTTGCAATGCCCAACAATGCAAATCATGTGCGCCGAAATATACTAGACTAAAAACAATTATACATTATTTATTTTGGTCTATCCAACAGTTGTAAATTATTCGAACAAACACACAAACCACACTATGAGATCATCATTTTACACTTTTATGAAACGTTTTTTTTTTTTTAAGAGAGTCTATTATATATATCATATATATTTATTTTCCACGAGTTTTTATTTTATTGCACTAATAATAAAACATTAATTGTGACGGATCGAATTGCTTTACAACCGTTTACGTTAGAAAAACGGGCGAAACGAAGAGAATTCCGTGTAAATTACTTGTTTACATCGCGACTAGGCAAAGGATGAAAATTTGTCGAGGGAAAAGGATAGCGCTATATTTTTCAGCGTATGTATAATTTAAAAATCCGTCCATCCCGTCCATCCCTACCCCTCGGTCCCGTCTCGTCACGCGGTTCGTATATCGCATGACGAGATGCCGTTACACGGCTCTCGCTAACTCGCTTCTCGATGTTGCATTTCTTCTATTAAACCGAGTTGGTTAGACGCATAGGATACGCCGGTTTGACTCACGTTTCAAATCCGTACAATTTGTTTACAAACGCGGAACGTTCCGTTGTATGCATTTAACTGGTTCGGAATCTCACGCGGCATTTGACGGCTGATAAAATGACGTCGATCAAAAATTTCTTTGACCAAAAAACCATTTTTTTGACCGGAGCGACCGGATTTCTCGGATCGTGTCTTGTGGAAAAGTTATTACGGTGTTGCGACGTAAAACAGATCTATGTTTTAATGCGGCCGAAAAAAGGCAAAGATATTCAGGAAAGACTACAGGAGCTCGCCAAAAATTCGGTACGAGTCGTACTTTTCTACAAATTTGTATTTTTTATATTTGTGCTTTCGGCGTTGTTGACAGTGCAATCAGTTAATCGTTCTACTGTTATAACAAGTGTCGGTAAAGAAGACAAAAAGATGAACTGTATACGTAATCAATTCTTATATTTTTTTCTTTGTTTTTTCATAATGAAATCGAACAAAAGCGTTCATTCGCCTCAATTTCTATATAATATGTGGTACTTAAATAATAAAATTAAATGAAATTACAAATATTGTATGATAGAAAATAGTAATTTATTTAGGAATAAAAAAAGTAATTACATTAGTTATTGTATTTATAATAAATGATTGTATTACATAATACAATAAAAAAACTACAGTATATACATTTTAAATTGGAAAATTAAAATTGAACATTAATTAAAATTTATTTTGCACAAATTTATATAGCAGCACTGTATATTTTGTCTATTTGTACGTGGAAATTATTTGTTTAATTAAGCTGAAGTATTAATGATACCACAAAAAAACAACAGTTTTTTTAGTAATAAAGATTTGATATAATATATTTTTTATGATTATTTTAATTGTATGTTTAATTAATGCATTTTTTATATTAGAAAAATTATAGTATAAAATACTTTGATACTATATAAAGATATGTATTTTATGTATATTTTGTCTTAATTATTAAATAATAACATTTTAGTATGAATTTAAACAATTCGTTATTTTATCAATATATAACATTTTTTCTTTTATTTTGTCAAGAACAATTACTACAATGTTATAAATAGTTTTTCATTAATCTTATATTTTCTGTGAATATTGTACATAAGCTTGTTCTAACTGTATTTTACTTATTTGTGTATATTTTTACATTCAAATAAAGATACAGGTCAAAACGTAAAAAATATGGAAATCTTGACATTTGCTTAAGAAAGTCTATTCAAATATTCAGAGATATTCGAAATTTCAGTTGATTACCAGCATTAAATAATTAGTGTTTATTTTTTCAAATTATTTAAGATAAATATTTTTCATTAAGAAATTTGATGCCATTACTTTTATGTTTAGTTTCATCAAGGAATATTGCTCATATTAACTTCAGAAAAAAGTGCTAGAGCATTTAATTATATAGTTGAATAAACAATAATTACTTGTTTAAATTAAAGTAGAAAGTTTGTAATCACAATTAAAATGGTTTTATAACTCATTTACAAATTAAACTGATTTTGATATGTGAAAGATTTGTTGAAAAATATGTATGTAATATTATATTTAAAAAACACATTATTTTAAAAAATTAATTTCATTAAAGTTTTAATTGTTTAAACAATTTCCAACAATTTCATTTTAAAATACTTAAACCTATCAATATCATTGCTATGTTCGGTTTGAAGGATTGGTTGAATCTCAAATTACCGAATAATAGAATCAATTACATGTTCAATTGATTGTTGGATTCAACATGACTTCTCAATTTCAATTACATGTGTTAATAATTTCATTAATTAGTAAACAATGCAACCTTTGACTCTACACTGCTTTTCATTATAAAAGTATTCTATTGAAAGTATAAAAATGTAGTACATTTAAACTCATATTAAGTAAAATTATTATAATAATATCCAGTAGCAAATTTTTTATATTGCGAAAGAGAAAAAGATGACAAAAGTTTTTAAATTTATATGTTACTTATGAAATTTTTACAGTTTTGACAATTTGGAAACATTATACTATTTACTACTTATGATTTTTAATTGAAATTCAAAAAATTAACATAGTAATAATATCAATATTTAAAATATATATATTTCTTATCTAATTTATAGGCTATTACTGAAATAATGAATGAGTTAACGTTTGTGAGTCATTTATTAATTTCAATCAATTTCATTATATATAATTAATTCAAACTCAATTGATATTCTTTTATTATATTTTATGATTATATGTATATTTCTTTTCTACATTTTAATTTAATTCTTCATATTAATTATATTATAAATATTATATTGCACTCATCTATTCATTATATTTACTATATATACAGATAAATGATAATTATATCTTTAAATTATTATGATCTATATATTATTATGTAAAGGGTATTAAATACCTGTAAATCTTGTATGTAAATAAATTCAATCAATAAATTAAAATCAAGGAATCGATTATTAATAATTATAAATCATACTAAATTTGTATAATTTTTAAGAATGTATTTTATTGCGATAAATAAAAGAAAAAAGTTGAATAGTGTTACTGATATGATCAATGCAAGCATTTTACATTGTTTATGTTTTTTTTTGTATTATTTTTTTTTATTGCAACTTTATATATAATATTATAAACGCATAATCAACCAACTCTGTAAACTGAATATAGTATAGAATATATATTTATAATTATAAATACTTATGTTATAAATGCGTGATATGGGGAAAATATACTTTTATAGAATTATATATTGTAAATTAACCTTCATAGTATATAATATTATTTTTTATAAACAAAAATATATTTTATGGCATCATGTGAAATGTATCACGGTAGTGATTAAAATTTTGATTAAATTAAAAACAAACTTATAAATATGAATGTTAATATAGATTACAATTTGCAGGTCTTTAATAGCTTAAAGGAAGAAGGGCGTGAAGAATTGTTGAAAAAGGTAATTCCTGTCGCAGGTGATGTTGGAGAAGACAATTTAGGACTTTCTGAGACAGATCGCCAAACATTAGTGAATAATGTTCAAATTGCATTCCATTCAGCCGCGACGCTTGATTTTGAAGCAGACTTATTATCTACTGTCAACATCAATTTACTCGGCACAAGGCGGGTCGTGCAGCTTTGTAATGAGATGAAGAACCTTGAGGTAAAACTGGTTATTTTTTATTTCAATTTTGTTACGAAATTGTAGGACCAAACTCATAGTTATTGTATATTTATGTAAATTTGAATTTTCACGTGTAACATTTTTCTATGGTGAGTAAGGTTTCATATTAAATAAACATTTTAATAATTTATAATAAAAGTAAATATTTTATTTGTTATGTATTCCATTAATTGATAAATTAGAAATAATTAAACAATAATTAAAAAAATGAGATATTGCCATTTTAAAATAAATTAATAATGATTGGTATGCAACTATCTACTATATCTCTACAAATTAATTACTTAATTTCATTCATAAAATAAATTTTATTCATTCTTTTATTGAATGTAAGTCATTTATATAAATAATTCCCATTTAACAGTATTTATAAATGTATGATATTAATTATATGCTTTTAATATAGTTTCATAAGAATAAACAATAGTTACACATACTTTGATGATACAATTTTAATATATATAGATAAAAATAAATTATAACTACTATATTAGCAGTTCTAAAATGCTTATAAGAAATTAGTAATAGATTATATTTATATAAACTTATTAATATATAACATTTGTATAGAATTTAGCAATAAAGATATTTATAAATAATACACTTTCATCAATATTTGTTTTTTTATGAAAACTTAGAATTATTATAAAAAAAAATTAGCAAATAAACTGTTTGCAGAAGTTTTAAAAATATTCATTTTCATTTATATTTATAGCTGAATATTTCTAATTTTGTATTATTTTATTTAATTTAAAGTATTGTTATTTATCAGTTACATAATATTTGTTACTTAAAGAATAAAATATTAATAACAATAAATGTAATATAATATTAAATTATATTTATATTTTCTTGTAAAAATTGTAGATTATTAAGTAAAAAATATAATGCTAAACTATGCTTTTATTTGATGAAATAATTACGTAACTTGTTATAAATATTTCGGATTGATACATGGATCATAAAAATTAATTAATGTCTATATAATATAACAAAAACAATTTATATGTTTAGTTATCTGTCAAGTATGATGGTTTACTTTATGTACATTATAATTACATTGAAAATTTTAAAAATGATGTAATAAAAATTATTTTTGTAATTAATTATATATAAATTTGTTTTAGGTTCTTGTACATGTATCAAGTGCTTATGTAAATTCTGTTCAATATGAAGTTGATGAAAAACTTTATCCCGCTCCGATGAAGGTTGAAGAACTTTTAACATTGATAAAAGAGTCAAGTGAAGAAGTCATTATTAAATCGACTCCACAGATTATTGGTCGCCATCCAAACCCATATACTTTCACAAAACACTTCGCTGAACACGAAGTTGCAAATTCAGGACTACCGGTCACAATTGTTCGTCCTTCAATGAGTCTGTATCTTAGTACTTTGCATAATTTGTTATATCAATATTACTTTTAATTCAATATTACAATATTACTTGTTTTGTTTGTAGATAATTTCTAAATCATAATAATAATAACAAAAGGAAATAACTGTATATGCTATATAATGAAGTATAAGTATGTGGTTAAGCGAAAGCGAAAACTTTCCCTGCAATTTTTTTTCTTTTTTCATATTAACAGAAGAAATTAATTGACAAAAAGTAAATTTTATATTTTCGATTCAAAGATCTATCTTATATTAATGATGAAATTTTATATTTCACACTATAAACATTGTAAATATCAATTAAAAATAATACTATTGTAATTATTGTAATTAATTTATTATTAATTTATTAATTTAATGAATTGTTTAAATTTTAAATTGATATTTTTACAGTAACTGGAGCTTGGAAAGAACCTGTGCCTGGTTGGACAATATCTAAAAATGGACCGCAAGGATTTTTAATGGGTGCCAGCAAAGGAGTCGTTCGTAGATTGCCAGTTGCAAAGGAATTGATTTATGATTATATTCCAGTTGATATTGTTGTCAACAGTTTGTTGGCTGCTGCATATTCAGTTGTACGAGATAGGTACATATATATTTGTGAAAATAATTATTTATAATAATCAAAAATTCAAATTTAAGTTATTAATGTATTATTCCTCTCATTTTAGTGATAACAAATTGAAGATTTATCATTGTACATCAAGTACATGCAACCCATTCAAATGGCAAAGCGTATGTGATAAAATTGATGTATATTTACACACATATCCATTAGTGAGTGCCGTTTGGTATCCATCATTGAAGCTTCTTCCATCTCTTCTTTTATTCCGAATTTCAGCATTTTTTGTGCATATTATACCTGCATATATATTGGATACAATTACCCGTTTAATGGGTGGTAAACCTATGTAAGATTTTAATCATTTACTTAATATCCTTAGTATCTTTTAACAAGAAAGTTGTATATTTCGAAAAATTCTACTTAAATACATTAATTTATTTAAAAAAACTTAAAATCAATGCAATTCTTAGAAACACTTTGATAATAAAAGTTTTATGATTGATATTTGTTTATGCTAGAATGAATTGTAAATAATTTTTTGCTTAAACTCATTAAAATATACGACTGCTTTAACATAATAAAATATTATGATTTATATTATCAGTAAAATAATTTAGAAAACACATATAGTGAAAAATAATTTAAAAAGTAATTTTGCTTTTGAAAAAGAAGTAATTACAATTTAAATTAAAATTTTAAAAACAATTAAGTACGATATTTTAAATAAATATTATTTTATACTTCATTATACACATATAATGTGCAAGATTTAATTTTGAAGTAATCATATAATGTCATTTTCATTGTATTTATTTAAAAATATTAATGCAAATTTAATTGAAATATAGTCTGATATAAAAAATACATATATTTTTTTATGCACTACAAAATATAAGCTATGCTTGTTAGAAAGAAAATAAATTATAAGATAAAAATAATATAATATAATACAAATACTGCGAATCTTTCTTGAAAGTAGACGCTCGAAATTAAGAACTAAGTTGTCCCTCTACCGTTTATTTTTTCGTGCGTCTACTTTCAATAAATATTCACGATATAATATATTGAACATTAATTTATACAAAGAGTAATTTATTTATTTTTATTTATTTAATGAATCTACGGGCAAAAATGACCCTTTTTACAATGAAATATAAAACTAAATTATTATAATCGACACGAGGTTCGTAATAACAGGTCATATAATCGTACAATTGGTCGAACAAATCAATTTATATTTGTTAATTTAAAATTTGTTGTGATTATTAAATTGATTTATAACACAAACACAAAACATTTACATTTAATTATGTATTTTTATTTAATTTACTAACTTTCTGTTAATTTCATTAAACATACACCACGGTTATTTTTTAATACTTATGTTTGAAGAGTACTTAATTTAACTGTCTTTTTACAGTTAAACTGATTTGATATAAATATTCTATTTTTTTAAAAAAATAGTAAAGGTATATACATATAATGCAATCATATTTTAATTATCATATTAATTAATATCATAATTAATTATATATATAATATTTATGGTATATAGTCAGGGAATATAATACATATCAATCAAAATGCATACCATATTCATTATGAATATAGATAGACATTGCAAAGTTATATATTCTTTATATAATAGTATATATTTATATATATATTATAAATAAAATAATATGATAATAAGTGTAATAGTCAATATTTTATTTTATATTTTTTGTCTTTGGATATTTTTTATTGAATTGTATAAATTATAAATTACAGTTTTATAAAATAATTAATTATAAAAACTATTGTATAAATTATTTCATGAACAAGATATCAAATAATTACTTACAGACAAGTTTAACTAAGTGCATTAATCTGATAATGAAGTGTAAGCATTAATGTATGATAGATAAATGTTGTATAAATTTATACATACTATGTATTTCAGAAGTAAACGAAGCTTTTTAAGTTAGTTAACGTATTAAAGTATTAATATACTATCTGTACAGTATAAATATATAAATGGTAATTTTATAGATAAGCAATACTATTATTTATCCAATATTGTCATTTGTCTTAGAAGAAAATAATTTACAATAATTATATAATCACTTCGGTTATAGATCTCCTGTTAAAATAAAATTGATATAAAAAGTGGGTTCATTATCAAATAAATTAGGCAACACAGTAAAAAGGCCGAAACAATGTCCAAACGAGCAATGTATAAACAAATTTAGCGTTTTCAAGATTCTCCTTAAAACGTCAACCAGAGATTTGTTTATGTAATGGTCGTTTTCTACGGTGCTGGGGTTCCTAGGATCTCGAATTCGTATCTTTTTTACAAAATGATATTTAAGGGGGAGAAGCATTTCCCTGTTTTCTCAAAAAAAAAAAATTATTTTTGCACAGTCGTAGTTATGGAGCCCCAACGTGGTAGCACCTCAAAACGACCGGTTTCCGAGTTTATATATATATATATATATATATATATATATATATATATATATATAATATACATAAATTAATCAGATTAGTTAGCAAACATGACTTCTGACTCAATTTTTGACAGAGATACGGCACTTTGTATCCTTAACTACCCTATTTTTTAAGACCTACCATAACTCACATACAAAATTAGTGTAGGCTTTAAACGCACGTCGTCGAAACTATCATTCTGTATATAAATTAAAAAAATATATATTTTTAGATTGGTTCGATTACACAGTAACATTAACAAATCCTTGAAACGTTTGGAAAAGTTCATCTTTACTGAATGGAAATTCCACAATCCTAATTTAAAAAAACTACACGATTCATTGTCATGTGATGATCAAAAGAACTTCATATTGGATATTACCGCTCTACAATGGCCTGATTATTTTGTACACTTGACCTATGGAGTTAGAACATTTTTAAACAAGGAATCTCCTAAAAATTTGGAGAAAGCTAGATCTAAAGATCAGATGTATGATTAGTTTTAATTATAATTTTTGCGCATATTTTAATAGTTTTTTATAATCAAGTAATGATGTCCTTTTTTTTATTTTAGATTAAGGCTTGCTCATTTTGGATTGCAAGCGCTTTTACTTTCATTAGTTTGGTGGATTACGAAAACTGCATTATCTTCAACGTGGACAAATACTGGTCTTGTAGTACCTTTAGTTTATATGTTATTCAACCAATTGTAATTAAGAAAAATTGTTTTGGGGGATTTAAACTATAAGTTGAAGCTTAATATACTTCAAAATAATTGCATATTATGCTAATTTTGGTCTTATAGAAGGTTATTATGATTTTGTCCGTCCTTGTAAATTGTATTTCTTCAACTTTTATATGAACAAAATTGTATAACCGATTATTGTATTTTTGCATATTATATATATATCTTTTTTGGTTATGTATATATTCTATGATCTGAAAAAAATAAAGTGATTTTTTTTTCAAAAGCGAGTTTCGCTATGTTATTTATTAGAATTAATAAAAAATTATTGTCCGATTTTATTAAAATTTACTGCGAAATGTTTATTTTTTACATCTAAAGGTAGAGAAAAATATGAACATTTTATTCTGATATAAAAAAAGTAATGAATTTGCGAAATCATTTAATTTAAATCAACATCAATCTTAACACATAAATATTTTCCTTGAATACTGTTAGTTTTATAGGACAATGTACATGACGAAACTGGTTTTTTGGAATTGATTAATTTATTTAGGTTCAATTTATAAAATTAATAAATAAATTATAAGAATACTTGTATCTTATGTTAGTTACAATAATAATAATGATAATAATTTTTTGTATTTTCTATAGATGAGAGAAAAAGGTTGAACTTAATATTGATTTTCCATAATTGAAGTTCCTAATAAATAGAGAACAGATAATAAAAATGAATATGAATGAGGATATGTAGTATTTTTTATTCTCATTCACTGTATTAGTAATTTTATATCACACGTGTCATTGTAACATCGATTCCTTTCATTTTTCAGTCCCACCTAAGTGCTCATTAAATACGGATTTCTTCCTTCAGCTAAAACATATACTAATTTTGAATAAATTTTTATACAAAATTTATTAAAGCTAAGTTGTTTCTATACTGTCATAAATATTCTGTGTGATAGAATGGAACTAAAAGAATATTATGAAATGAACGGTAAGCGAAAGAATAAGAACATTATTTAGAACAAAACTTATAACAGTTTATTAAACACTTATAGCATATATTTAATTAAATATAAAAATTAGGTTTTATTTTTTGGTAAATAAAAATAGTTTTATCAAATAATTTATCGTTTATACTGTATACAAATAATCTGTATTAAAGTTAACATTGTGAATATATATATAGTTATTCATAAAACTTTATTTGTTTCATGGTCACCAATTTTCAACCTCATTTGTCAAGGTTGATGTTTTCGTAATTTAAAAAGACGTGTAATCGTTTTTTCTAATCAATTTGCTTGATTAGTGCCACGTATAAATCTGTTCATATGAATGCTAAATTCGAATATTAATTTAATTGCCAAAAAATAATTATAACATAATTAGAAATTACAAAAATTATAACTATAAATGAGATACGATTTTATTATAGAAATATGTATAATTGTAATTTAATACAATAGTATTTTATATAGATTATTTATTATTTTATATTTTTATTTATATTTTATTTATTATTTTAAATTATATTTATAACATGTTTCACTTATCACGCAATACAACTTTTTATTCGAAATGTTTTATAGTATAAATCAAAGTCTAAGCAAAATTCAAAATTATATTATGCATCATTAGTAAAGTATTTTAAGAATTTAATTAGTTAAGAAATGTGTATATTTATAGTCAGCAAGATACAAATAATGATTATTTAGTATTAACTTTTTTTTTATTTAAAGATTAAAATTGTAAAATTGAAAGTATATTTATAAATAATATACTAAAATGCACTTTCAATGCTAAATACTTTTTATAATATGTATTAATTTATTTAATTCAATTCTGTAAATTCTGACTAATTAAATAAATTTCATAATTTTAACATAATGAAATTTATAATTTAAATGCATGACAATTTGTTTAATTTAAATAATGTTTCATTGTATGCTAATTATTTTATAAATATTAGATAATAATATTTGTATATTATATACATTTTTTCATTTTTCATTAGTTTATTTATTTATTTATTTGTACTGCAATTCAAATATGTATGTAATGAATTTTGATGAGGATGATTGTCTAGAAAGGTCTACAATTCAATGTAACATTTATATACACATGAAATGTTTCTAGATTGACTCTTCACATTAAAGAGATGAAATAACAACTTTCTCACAAAAAATAGAAGGCTAATTTTTTGTCAATTATTTCAATATACAAGATGAATTAACTAGCTTTAAATTATGATAAACCCCATACTTCTTAGAAG
>JABFQC010003776.1:0-13571 GCA_022817085.1 Psilanteris sp. ZL-2020 | reverse complement strand
ACAATTAACCCCATTTTTACATTGACACAAAATCTATCATTGGTTCTTCTCACAGTATTCAGTGTCATTAGTAGGCTTCAAGTTAAACTACATAGTGTAATCATGTATCTGATCACTTTTCAGATTTGTTTTTAACTCTAAGGGCATCCTAGAAAATATTATTTTTTAAACATAATATATATCTTCATTTCGTTATTAAATTAATTAAATACTTGTTATACTCTGTTTGAAATTGTATGAACGATAGTACGTTACAAATAATTATAACTTCAATGAGATAATTCTCATTGCAATTATATAAAAGACATTGTTCATAATGTGCGGTCTGAGAACAATATTTGACCAATGATTAATTGGATGATAGATATAAAAAAGTCCTACGGTGAATCGTATTTAAAATCAAAATTTATAGTGACTGATCGATAATATAAATCAAGAATTGAATAGAATTAAATTGTTCTCGAACTACACTTTATGCAATTTTCAGGAAATTTTCATTTGTTCTCTTGAATGCTCGATTAAATCGACCCGGGAGGGTTGAAGTGTAAAACAATGTGAACGCGTTATTTTACTTCCATTACTACCAATACAAATTAAAGAAATACATATTTTACTTAAATTGTGATCAATAAAACTATATTTTTATTGAAATACTTTTTTATCTGTATAGTATTAAAATTATACTGGATTTTTATATATTCAATTTTTACAATGTTTTAAGTCTAAGGGTACTCAAAATGCGAGCTGCAGCCTATTTAAATGAATAGGGATAATAATTACTTGGAATAAGTAGTGTTCATATTGCTTGCGAATCGTTAGATAAATTGTATTAATCTGAATACCTATTGGATTCATCGGCGTCGCGGATGCTTCATACAGTCATGCGTAAAGATAAACGTTCTTGATATATCAGATAAACAAACCTGTTTTCTAAATAATAATTTACTTGTTATCTGTAATAAATTATAAATTATATCATAATCACAAATAATTAATTTATGTGACTTCTGTGAATTCAAATCGATTGTTTCAAATCGAAATTTTCATACTGAGAAAAGTTCAATTAATATAGCTACGACAATGCCACGAGAATAATGTGAAATGATATTTGTTAATAAAATAAATTATAACTACACTACACTAAAACGTATAAAGATATCAAAACAAGATTTATGAACTTTATATATTTAAATATTAGTCATTTATATTTTTTCTGTATTTATTGTAAATTTTAATACCAACATTTTAATTTAAGCATATACGTCTTTTCATGCTGTTAAAAATAGTAAAATTATAGATTATATTTCAAGTTTAAGTTTTAATTTATTAGAAATATTTTGTTTACAATAGATATCAACGAATCATACCTAAGCGTATTGATTGATACAGAATACTTTGCACAAGTTAATTTGAAATTAAAATATTTCCAAATCACTAAATAGGCTTTGATAAAAACTTTTTCTTGGAACCCATAGATTAGACTTTTTAGATCCTATATGAGACTTTTGATCTCAGTGAAAGTTTCGGTTCTACTTCTACTAAAAACTTTCATTGCCATGCCCTGTATCATTTCGTTCGTTGTTGGAATCTAGGGACAATTAAAACGTATAATAACAAGGGTCTTTCAACTTGCTTATAACAATAAAACAGTTAAATTTATTTCGGCTATTCTTTTACAATCTGAATTATAAATCTGTATTGCAAGCTCAAATTATGA
Source organism: Psilanteris sp. ZL-2020 (assembly GCA_022817085.1). Classification (NCBI taxonomy): domain Eukaryota; kingdom Metazoa; phylum Arthropoda; class Insecta; order Hymenoptera; family Scelionidae; genus Psilanteris; species Psilanteris sp. ZL-2020. Next base: position 11,854 of record JABFQC010003776.1, on the reverse strand, counting down.
ACAATCCTACACGAAGTCGACAATTTCAATATTAATCATAATCATAAATCAATCACTTCTTGATAATAATCGCTCTATTCGTCTTAATTCCAATAGTTATTATTTGTTTCTTAAAATATGTATGTTTAATACACAATAAATATATTGTGTATAAAAGTACACATTTCGTACTATATGAAATGTGAAAAGAATAATCCACTAAAAATACGATCCAACACATTTTATCTCATGTATATTGTATTTGTTTAATTTATGTTTAATCGTAATTACATTAAATTGACAATTAATATAACGTTTGCAATAAAAAATAAAATAAAAGTAACGTCATGTTTTGTTTTGTACTAAGTTACTATTATATCTTATATACGAATTCCTTAAAGAAATTACACTTTCTCACATCTTCCTACATAATCTATAAAAAAAACTTCTTCTCTTTATAACAAGTCATATATAATGAACTTTTTTACATTTCAGAATGATAGTGAATGAAACCAAAACTTGTGAATCTGTTGATTAAAGTAACTTTGATCTTAAACAACCTTTTCTACTTACGAAGTTAATTATTGTAAGCAGAAAGGGTAAGTGGGGAGGGATTTGACTGTTAATTAAGATCCGAAGTTACAAGTTTGTTCATTTGGTGTGGACCATTATGAACGAGGTAATTACTCGAATGGGAGAATAAAATGTTTTAAAATTATAACGCAATTAAAGCGATAGAAATTTGATCGAAGGATGTGTTAAGTATGAGCTATTGCAATGATCCCGTTTACGAGGTAAACATGTTTTAAGGAAAATCCATCTATCTTGCCACGTATTACACACGCGCACCATATTTTACGAATCTCTGTGATCGGACCAGTTTCTCTTTCAATCATTTTCTTTAGCTTTCTTGCTACCTTATCTCTTCTTACTTCGAAGGTAAGGAGTTGAACGGGTATTAAGGGTTGTTTTCTTTGCTTCTCTCGCAAACGACGTTGCTATGAAAACATACTTGTTTTATCATATGGCTGTTCTACAAGCCAACACGATATCGCCTTGAAAGAGCGATAAAGTTTTATGTGTAAACAGTTTACAATTTATTTATCTTGATTGAACTGTCCCATCAAAGTAGTATAATTTGAATTTCATCGTATTTTTGCTATTATATTTTATGTTACTTTAAGAACTTATCATATGAATTTTGATTTTTATTCATAAGCACATTGTTTTCATTAAAGCATGTTAGTATATAACTTCTTTCATAATTTTGTTCGTCTTGACTCATTTGGATGTTAAATTGATAATAATTGTATTATTATAATACAATATTGTATTATTGTACGAAATAAAGTTATTTTTTATTATGTTGAAATGAAGTTGAAGTGAAACAAATTTGAATATAACAAATTTTAAATGGATTATTTTTCAGCATAAAATATATCGATTTTTTTCAGTGTTATTTAATTATTAATTTCACAATTATGCATTTTGTTTTTAATATAAAAGTGTTGTTTAAAATGTTATTAAATAAAGTGAAATAAGTACAGCTAATATAGTGCTATAATATTCATTTTGTTTCCCAATACATATTTTCATTCTCAGGCAAAATATAATCAAGGAAATAAAAAAATTATTTGATGAAGTTTGATGAATGAATGAATCCATCATACCTATATTAACACGTTGGTGGTCTTCGGGGTATAATAACTGATCATGCATACACATTAAACGTTAAAAATTGTTTTATTAATAGATACTCTTTATCATTTGCAACAATTATATTCCTAAGCCATAATTAAAATGCATATATAACCTGCAATCTTCTGAGAAGTCAACGAGTAAATTAATTTTTAAAAGTTCAAAAGAACAAAAATGTATGTACGTTTGTTAATAACATCCATTCCCTTAATTTTTATGATTTCAGTAATCATATGATTTCAAAGTTTTTTGGTATTCCGCGGTTATCGAATAAATCAGAATTATCGGAGGTCGGCATCGGATTACAATATGTGCGGATATATTTATACATCCCGACTTTTGCTGTAAATTTTGGTACGTTAAAATTTGTATAGAAACGCTTTTGGCACAGTGACGAGAGAAATAATGGCACTTTCAAGCGTCATACAAAAGAAAATAAATCGCTTATATGAAAAAAAGATGAAGAGCCGAGGGCAGGGATCAAGTTTATTGTTTATAATATAAACCGATTATGTCGTTAATTGATCGGTAGAATGTGTTATATCATTTAGATTCCTACGAACTTCTAAACACGAATGTATCATTAATTTTGTATTATCATTTTTGAAACATGCAATTATCTTGAAAGCATTATTCCAATCATAAAAAAAATAATATCAAAATTAAAATCGCAATCAAAAATTTAATTAAATATTTGTAGAATAGTTAATTAAAATAATTATTAATTTATTATATATATGATTAGTATATGAATAGTAGAAAAATTTTACGGTTTCATAAATTATTGATAACAGATTGTTGATTTTGTAGGTTCAAACATTTGAACTGTCTAGGAGATGAAAAAAGCAATAGAGTGTATTGAACTTACAATCTTGCATGGTGAATTTAGTATTTTACGAGCCAATAACATATATTAAGTATTGGAATTTACGTTTGTGATATATAATATTGTAATAGTTTTAATATTAAATTTGGCAATCGCATAATAATATAATACAGTTACATCTATATATATATATGACTATTTCAAATTTTGAATATAGGCATAAAGTTAAACTCTACTTGAGTTTGAATAAAATTCAATTTACTGTTTAAATTTAAATGCTTTGAGTTTATTGTTTTATTATGAAATATTATTTTCACAGTTTTCGTGTTTATATTATTAATATAATATTATTAATGAGTATTTAAAATTTAATAGAATATGATGAAAATACTAAACTAAGGCAGTATTGTGTTAATTTATTACAATCAAATATATAGATTTTTATTTTTGAAACTTCACCAAGTGTTACGTTTTACGTGATAAAACCGCATGCGCTATAAGCATGCAGACAATGTAACCTTTGTCTACGTTTTATTATTCTTATATTAAGAATTTACACTTTTTACATTTCTCTATTCATTATTTTATTAAAATTCAAATATTCTGTTTTATATAGTAATATGTAAATAATGTTGCAGAATGAAAAGTGAGGTAAAAATATGCGTATATATATAAATATCTTAACCCATATCAATTAATTACATCATTTATTTCAATGACCTTCTTTTAGAAATAAAATATAGCTGTATTTGTATCTAACGTCCTAAACAATTTCAAAATTACAAGCATATTACTATAATAATTTAAAATAGAATTGTAAGAACAAAATGTATCTGACAAAAAGTAATACAAATCTAAGGATATTGTCATGAACCTACATGGTGGCTTTATTGTATTACTTTAGTAACCTAAGAAACATCAAGATATTTTTAAGCTTTTTAGGAAAACAGTTAAAAATTTACTGTCGACATAAAAATCAAACACAAAAAGTTGTAACTTTGTTCATTGTATTGTTAATAATGGTATTATTAGAGCATATAATTATTTTATTTTTATTCAAAAAAGATTGATAAAATGTAATTTTAATATTATTAAATAATAATATAATAATGATTACTTGTTAAAAGTATTTCTTTATCCAATATTTAAGTGTATTAAAGAAAGTGTATTAAAGAACACTTTAATAAATAGGAACGTTTGAAAACACTTTCAGAACACTTGTTTTTTACAGTGTATTTCTGATTACATTAATTTTTTGAATTAAGATTTTGGATCTTTACTAAATGACCATCATTTTCTTAAAAGTTGCTCATAAAAATATACAGTTCAAATAAAAATCGATCCTTCAAGAACTATTCGATTTCATTGGTTAAAATAGGAAAAATATATATTTTTAAAACTACATTTCGGCAGCTTTTATAATAGCTATATATATTAACAAATTTTATTATTATTAAAACATGATATTTTGTGCAAATTGAATAATTATTATAAATATACGGATACCATAAATAAATAATTACCGAAATTGAAAAATGTAAACTGAACGTATAATGATTTTATATGATTTATTTTATTATTATTAAATCATTTTTTTATTTAATTTTTAACTACAAAACAAATAAACATAGTTTCATAAACAATTACAGAATAGCTCAGAGGAAAAGTAAACGAGACCACCTTCTGTATCGTTCAGCTGGTATCGCATTACCAGTGATATTATAACCCAAACACAATTGATGCTGTCGCAAGTGATTACGATTTAAAAAGAGGCTGTGAAACGCGAATTTCATGGCGCCTCATTCAGAGACACGCGTGTAATCATATTTCTCGGTCTTTATTATATTTCCGCAATAATAAAGAGCACGAAACACGATTCGACGCAGCGACGAATAATATTTTTACAACGAATAAATCTGTCTTAGGAGGAGATAATTTTATTTGAAGGATCGGAGCGCCGATCGGCTTTCGAATGCCTGTAATGGTCTTTCTGCGTTCGAATTTCAATGGAACCGCAGAGGAATGGCACCCCCGGCCTTGGCGCTCGCCGCAGGTCTACAAATGACGGCCAATCAAGCGAAAGAATGAACCAAGACAAACGCCTCGTTCTGGTTGGACAAAGACACACGATTGCTCACTTCTGAATTATATGATCGGCCACTTTCGTGCCGTTCCGGCCAGATCGGCGATTTGATACAGACCGAGGACCTTAGTGATGTAGCTGTCAAGTCGTTTAATTAAGGAATCTTAAGACGTCTTTGTCTCTCTTCCTCCATTCAATCGTCCGTCCTTATCATCTTCATTCTCTGTCGGCATACGGTGGGAATAGCAGAATGATACGAAGCAGAGTGTTATATACGTTATTACCAATTCTCAGATAAATGGTACCCTTTCGAATTTTGATGCTGAGCGATCAGTGTCGTCCGAAACTCTTTTCGAATGAAATTGGGTTGGGCACTTCTGTTACGTCATTGTTTCTGGGAAGATTTTCATTTATTTGAGATACTAACTGTAAAGATGTTTGTTTTTGCACTAATTATAATAATCGTTATATGGTTTTAAAAATAATAATATATACATGGAGAAAAAAAATATAATATAAATTACCATACCTTCTGGCGTTCGAATGATATCTTGAAGGATATTTAAAAAATTACTATACCTTTGAAACAATATTTATTATATGATATAACCAAAATGTGTCAAAATTCCTTCTAGTTTTATTATACTATATAACAAATTTTACTATATAAATAAAAAAGTTGTCATTATGGTATAGTAATTTTCTATACATTTATTGAATTAGTCTGCCAATGGCAGAAGGTATATATAAATAGTAATTTATACTGTAAATTTTTCTCAGTGTATACATATATTCGTATACTGTTTTCAGTGTACGTTATTACTTCTTAAATAATATCTATATATGTGTGTGTGTGTTTAACAGTACTACTTTATTATTTTGTTCATTAAATTATGTTTATTAATGAATATGTAGTTTACATTATATTAGATAGATAATTGATCTTTTTGTATTATTATTATAATAATGATAAATATATAATTATTATAAAATGTTTATTTGGAGAATATTATGTGAATAGATTATGATTAAATAATGAGATATTTCTAATATGTCAATCAATTTATGATACTGTATATAATTATAATGTAATTTCTAAATTTGTTTGTTATTAATACATATTAGTATCATATTAATCACAAGATATTGTTTTGAAAATTAATTAATTTTCAGTTCATATTATTTCATTACATTATTCAGTAGTTCAATTGCACATTGCTACTAAAGTATTACTTTTATTACCTTTAAAACAAGAAATATTTTATACATTTTATGGTTATTGGTACACTAATTAATGTGTAAAATTTCTTTTTTATCCTTTAAACAAAATTTGTCTGATATTGAAATACATTTTTATGTAACCGCTAAAAAATGTTCAATTATAACAATTTGCAATTTTGTTAAGTAGAAAAATCTTAATTGGACATCCATGGAATCCATGAAATGAGTATAATACACAGGAAATGATCAATCACTGCGTATATAAGCCTTGCCAATTAAAATGATAATAAAATGCTAAAGTTTCTTTTATTGTTTTTTCAACGTATCGTCTTCCGGTGACTTTTCATTTGACATCCTGTTTGCTTATTACTTTTAAAGGAAAAAGTAATTTAAATTATTATTCGCACACTTATATTAGATTACGATAAACATTAAAAATTCGTAATACCGAAAATGTAAGATCATAAACGATTTATGCTTTCAATGTACTATAGATTATACTACTTAATTATTAGAGTAGTTAAACAACTAAAACACTGTAAAAAACTAAGTTTTTACCATTTTTTTGTACGGATTTTGTGCATTAAAAACACATTTGCTAATGTGTTAAAAAGTATTTCCCAATCAAAATTACATTATCAGAAAAAAGAATGTGTAAGTATTTTAACATTGAGAACAGAAAATGTTTGAATACAAAATATTTTATTTTAAAATAGTGAATTTAACGTTGTTTATGCAGATAATGTAAAATACAACTTTAACTTAAAACATTTAGTTATTACAGAAAACCACTTCATTAAAATACGCATATATGAATTTAACGCGCTAATCCACATTTCAGTAATTACCTAATTCCGAAATATGGACACACGGGTATTGTACCAATGAAAATGTAATATTAATTTACGTAATACTAATAACCAATCATGTGATGGACGTTTGTGACACTGTTATATAATAATAAAAACAATTTATTATTCGAATTCATTTTTAATCCGCTTCTTTTTTTCATTCGAGCTTTTATTTTTAAACACCCGTAACAATGATTTAACAATTTACAATGTTGCTTGCGAAACGTACTCATATATTATTGGAGTCATATAATATCTTTAAAAATTTATATTATAATACATGAATAATAATTAGACATTTATTATATATATATATATATATAATAAAAATGATATATCACTAATTCAGTTTGAAAATTACAGAGTTAAATTTATAATGACGTGCTGTATTTAATATATATTCTCATTACAATTATATTTGCTTACTTTTTAGAAATAAATTATTCTGTATATAATTGGATTAGAAAAACTGCTAGCTTTATAGCACAGTTTTCATATTTAAAATTATATTTTTATTGTCATGAATATGTGAAAAGGATGTATAATTATGATAATTTACTTTAAAAATTGGTTGATCCGATACTGTATTTATGTAATATATTCATTTAATTGATGAAATTGCAAATTTGTTTTCACATCAAATTCTTAATATATAGTTCATGTCATGTACCTGTCACAATTTTTAGGTTATTAACACGGTCTGTTTAACGAGCGTTTTTAATACTTAGACTCATAAAATGACACAAAGTAGGCATAATCACGATCAGACTATTTTATGATTTTGCGGTGTTCAGTTTGCTCTGACGACCAGTTGGCTTTTATGAAGAAATGCTCGTTCTTTAATACGATGATATTTATAGCTAGTAATTAATAGAAACGGAATTTTCAGGTACCAAATGCTAACGCCCCTCTATCAACGTAGTTTGATCCAACGATAAAATTTTTAGACCCCGAATCTGGTTCGTTAATGGGTGTAGTTGTTGGAAAATTAGATTTTGATTAATAATAATTTATTTTCATTATGTTTTATACTAAACTAAATGTCTGGTTTTTTTCAATTTTAAATCTGGTTTGTATATTGATATTTCTTTAATATGAAAATATCCTATTAATTAATTGTCATGTGAAATACAATAGAATTAACGAATATATGGATAGTTTTAATATTTGTTTGATAAAAAACTGCGTGATCGTATTTGGTTAACGTATATTTATAAAAAAAATAATGCAGCTCGGTTTGCAAGAAATAACACTTTATAAACCGGAAATTGCGAAACGGATTTAACTATGTTTTTATTTTGCGTGGACAATGTGTACACAAGTTTTGTATAATGTACGGTAAACTTTTTTTGCGCTAACCATTCGCGCAGTAAGAAGAAAATTATTTAACGGACGGCGTGCGGACGATAGGTGAAAAGTTTTATGGGTAACGTGGGATCGACGTTACATTTGTAGTGTCTCTGTTAAATAACATAAAATACAAAAAATAAGAGTAAAATAGAAGAAACAGAAAAAAAACGATAACGTTCAACGAAATTTAATAATGTGTTTCGATATAGAAATGAAATAACGAGGAAATATTTATCGGCCATTGCGTTTTCAACGTTACGTTCCGTATTCTAATAAAAGTTTATGAAATATCAAATGCAACTTTAGATAAATATTGTTCGGACGTGACTGCTCGTGTTATTGACTGTAAAAATGAAAGATTTTTCGAGTGCTTTTATGGAAACTACTTTGGGTTTTCGTTGAGCGGGTCTGTCTTTGTTTTGGTTGCGTTGACAAAACTATAAGAAAACAAAACGACAAAATATTGGCTAACAAATGAGCAATTACTATGCAATTCCAAAGATAATGGGAAACAAATACTATATGGTTTGTTAATTTTAACACAAATGTTATGTGTTATTAATGAAATGCATAATATATTATAAAGAGTATAATAGCATACAAATTTAACGCTGTTTGACAAATCGAAATAGATTAACGATTCCGTTATACCGTAGCCATTCGCGTACATTTATTCATTTATACATGTATATTGAAACAGAATAATTTGCCCATTAATTATTATTATGCATTTTGTTTCTGCGCAAATTTATTTATACCCGCTGCAAGTTCAACCAACGATGACGAAATTTGTATGATTATAAAAATATATACACGTATCCTTTTATCCGAATACCAACGAACGCGACGCTAACTTATTTCAGATTTGTTATAACTTTTTGCCCGCGACTCCCCTTAAATGCTCATTGGAAATTAATACAAACATCAACTTGATTTTCCTTTAGTATGGAAATACGATACAAGTAAATGAAACCGTGAATAGGAGTGAGCGAACAATAGTTTCCCCATCTGCATATCTCAGAACGTCGGCATCAATTAAAAGATTAAACAAACAAGTAGGACGTAAAAGAAGTCGATAATCCTTGGAAATGATTACTAAGTGGCTAAGATATGTACGAGGGCATTTGTAAACCGCAATCGAAATGTAAGAAAAGTTATAATAAAAACGTAAATAAAATTTGATATTCAAGTGCTGCCCCGCTAGTTCTTTGTGCTGTCTTCAGAAGTAGATTTCCATATTGTAAGCACATTTTGCCAGTCGCCAGTTATACCGAGATTCTGCGGTTACGATACTCTTGCACCTGTTCTTCGTCCTCCTTCGTTCCCTCTCTCTCGCTGCCTTTATTTCGCTATCGCTCTTTCGCTTTTCCTCTGTTCGTTTCGCGCACATTGTTAGCTATCAAGTATAACAAGCGAATATCTTTTGGTGCAAGTTCGTGCAGATTGTGATTTATTAGCGAAAGTCCTACTACACGACATCGCGACGTCAGAGTGTGGTTCCTTGCCGGCATACTCAACAAGGACGTTGATCTTTATTTCTTTAACAATCCGCGGCAACAATGACAAAATTCATCCTCCGTGGCGTTTTATTATTTTTAACAGTTGCAGTCGCGGGAAAAAAAGTGAACTTTTATTAAGACGCTTGTCACGGTCTTTGGCAGTGGTCCAATCGTTCGGAGAATATTGTATTTGATCGAAAAAAAAAACCGCCGCGCGTGGAGCGACAAAAGAGATCACATGCAGGATATTTGCACCGTGCGTGTGTTTCGGATTTCCGCATTTCAAATTTATTGAATAGTAATTAAATGTGCGTTATAGTTATGTATAATTAATGTAATTTTATTTTGATTTTTATGTAAATTGGGATATATAATCCGTAATTTATAATAAATACATAAATAAATAAATAATAGGTAAATATACAATTTTGAAAATTTGTTTGTAAAATATGCAATTTCGGATTTAATTACGTTCCAATATTTGTAGCAGATCAAGTTACTTTAATGGTATCAATGCATTGTTTTTTGGTTTTTAAAGTACAGTAGATTAATTTTACGCGTGCCTCGCGCGCGTCATTTGAAGTGCGTTTCGGAATCGTATAATATTTTATAAATGATATTAAATCTATTGTTATAAAATCCTGTTATGATGACTACAAGTGTTCAGTAATATTATGTGTTTTTTAAAAACGGAATAGTTTCAATGAATAGAAATTTGTAAGTTGTTATTAAAATTTGTAGAAATAGTATCTGGTTTTGTTATATTTATAAATAGTATTTTCGTTTTTTAATGATATAGCTGTTGGTGATGAATACAATGATAAATTGAATTTATAAAAACGTAAGGTTTGTTTTTTTATTGTGTACGTTTATTGCTATTGTAAAAAAATTAAATTTGACTTTGAAGAAGTCTACATTAAGCAGAATCGACTTAAGATTTAAATTTTAGATCAGGGAGATGTTAGTATTGTATTATATGACGGAAGTGTCTGTGGGATTCAATAGATACTTGATACATATCATATATACGGACTGTAATATAATGAAATAATAATATAGCGTAAAAATAAGTTAAAAGGTGTTTAAATAACTCGTGAAAACAATTATTTGAGAAATGTTACGAGAGTAAAAAAATTACAATCTTGATTTTTATTAAATTTCGAATTAATTTTATTACAAATGTCATTAATAATAATTCAATTTTATTATTTGCTATAATACTCTGAATAATATGATTATTAAAAATTATTGAATATTTCGTTCTTCGGATTATAATAAATATATATATATATTGATATAAATATAACATAAAAATTGAGAAATTGATTCAAATATTCAAGACAGAGATTATATACAAGGATTACTGTACATTTTTAAATTTTAATATATATAAATAAAATATATATAAAATAATATATATATAACTTATATTAATCCCAATTATAATACGATTTCGAACTGAAACTAAATAACTAACATATATATAATGTTTTCTGTAAAATTAATGTATTGATATAATTATAGCAACTATATTAAAACAAAATTCAGCAATTTGACAATAGTTTTAATGTTTTGAAACTTAAGACTCAATAGAGTTGTCATCAATATTGTAATAATGCCTGAAGTAATAGTACACAACTTTATGTATTGTGATGTGTGCATGAATATGTGCTAAGGTCGAAAGTTTTGAACACGTCGCCAGCAAATGATGTTAGTATGAAGGTGTTATTTACACTGTCAACATTTCATCATTTCAGAATCCATTATATATAAGAAATCAAATTTTACGAGTTTAAAAGTAAATCGTTGTTTATTAATTTATAATATTCAATGCAGATATAATAACATTATTGTCAATGAATGATGAATTTATATTATGAAACCTTTACTTAATTTTGCTCAATATTTTATTCAATTTTGTTAACTACAAATAATGTTTCAGAAATAAATAGTAACATGCAGAAACGTCGTAAAAATCACAAATACTAAAATAAATTTAATAATTGAAAATAGAAAATTGAATTGAAAAAAAAAAATGATTTTATGTTATTATAAAAATATTATACGATTTTTGCATAAAAATATATAAATAAAATATTTCATTTTTTAAGGTAATTGAATTTTTCAGGAATTTTTTATAGGAAAATATTTGTAAATAAAATTATTTTTCATATTAATATATTACATTTTTTGTTATATGTTATTTATATACTATTTATTTTTGCTTTTAATATACTATTTTTGTTGCATTATCACGTGAATATACATAAATTATATTAGGAGACATCTCCTATTTAGATATATCGTTTAGATATAGGCACGCGTAAAATTAAAGATTACCCCAAAC
>JABFQC010003775.1:0-13575 GCA_022817085.1 Psilanteris sp. ZL-2020 | reverse complement strand
TCCTTATACAGTAGGTTCAGATTGAAATGAGTACACCGAATGAAAGGTAGTTAATTGTATCATAAATGTTTGTTTATATTGAAAATTATCATATTCAGGTCAAAAATGTTTTTATTTATGTTTGCAAATTCCCATGTTTAGGTCAAAAGTGCTTTGCTGTTTACGTTGGAAATTTTCCGGCTTAGGTCAAAAATATTTTTATTTACATTGAAAATTCTCATGTTTCCATTAAAAATGTCTCTGTTTACATGAAAAATACTTACGTTCAAACTATTTTTCTATTCATTACTCAATATCATAGAACTAGGGAATTTATATTTGTCTTCATAGAATCGATCACCAACTCGAAAATTTCCGATCGCCCTTTATAACACTTACAATGTTAATTTACAGGGGACTAATTGTCTAAGTCTCGATGCAAAAATTTCTTCGCATTTGCAAACGCTTAACTGTAACGCACGGACGTGTAATCTTTACAAGTCAATACTTACCGAGTCTTTTTGATATTTCGCTATTGTGCATTTTCGGGTTTTCGTGTGCAATGTTTCTGCGCTGGATTCGCGACCATACCATGAAGGCGTTCATCGGTCTTTTTATGTGATCCGCTTGAATTTTTTTTGCAGCTGCTGCCAAAGAACTACCCAACGCTACGCCCATTGGACCAACTCCTCCTCCACCTGTAGGTGACGTATTTGACATGCCTTGCATACGTAATGTATCCGTAAAAGCACTGTCGCACATGTTTCCGCCGGCTCTGTAAAATTAGAATATGTTTTAACCCCGAAGCAATATTATTTACAGAAATGGCTGTTTGTTTAGCTTTGGTATGCATCGCGCGAATGTCAAATCACATTAATGGCGTTAAACAAATTTGAGGTTAGAATTTCTTGTGTTTATTATTTTTTTAGTTTGTATATTACCGTCAGCTTTTATTAAAATTCAGTTCGGATGGTGGAATTGAAAAAAATGATCATTAATTGGCGGCTTTGAAATGTTTGAATGGGAGTTAATTGGTAAGTTGTTTCGGTAAAGTTTATATTTATATTTTTGCTTATGTTTATCTTTATATTTCTGTTTTGTATGACTATATTTATACACTGAAAGAAATAATCCTGCAAACTTTACTATACAATTTTGTAAACATCGGATAAAGGGAAAAAATGTAAATAAATGCCTGAAAATATTATTATTTTAATCAGATTTTATGGTAATTTTTATCACATTTATTGAAGTTTTAACCATAATTTATCATATTTGTTTACATTTTTCCCCTTTATCCTATGTTTACAATATAGTATGGTAAAATTTGCAGGATTATTTCTTTCAGTGTATTTACATTAGTTTACATTTACAGTATTCTCTGTCTTTTAACGTTTAATATGAACATGAGTATCAAATTTAAATATGAAAATGTAATAACTAAAGAAACCAAAAAAATATCAATATATAAAAATGCAAACTCAAAAAACCTAATTGAAACCAAAAAATCGTTACGATGTCGTAAAATTACCTACAATGATTTTTTATATATATAGATATATAATTTCAACACAGTTCAAAACATATATATTTATTCATTCACCTGACTAACATTTGTTATTGCGTATTTAAATTTAAGAATAATGAAGTATTTGAAACAAGTATCGCAACAACAGTATATTGTTCCCTAAAAGAAGTGTTTTACAAATGTCTCTTTTGTCTATTCTTCGAAAACTATACCAATTGTGTTTTTTAACATAACAAAAGTAACGCGCTAAACAAAAGTCCACTTTAAGATATTGAATGTTTATTTATCCACTTAATCTTTCCTATTATAAAAAAAAAAAAGAAAAAAAATTATTTTAGTCTTAATATGTTCATTATTTGTCCGGCAAAAATTACCTTTAAAAAGCTCATCCTCTTACTCAATTCATTTGTTTAAACACATTATACTCATAACACTTGCAAAGTTAAACAAATTATTCTTCTAATCAAATTAATTATTTACAAAAACTAATTACAACGAAATTGATGAAACGAAAAAAAAAATAGTAATAACGGTCGAATGCAAAAAAATGAATCTGCAATTTGCAAAACCGAACCAAAACTGTATTTCGCAAATAATCCGAATGAATTGAAAAATGATAAACTTTCCCATTGTGTTTGCTAAGAAGTTTCGCGTTCGCGATATAACGCGATCGGCTTTATATATATATAAAGGATTATATATATAATCTTGCACACAATAATGGCTGGGATAATTAAATTTTTACGACGTTATCGATTAAATTGAATATATTTTGCAATTTAATTGACGTTTAACATCTTAGTCTATTGATAAACTATAGGAAATTGTAATGAGACGAAGCTTTATTGCATACAAATAAGCTACTCATGGAAGGTGTGCTGAAGACTCGGCGCAATTGACATGCAGTAAAAAGCGATGTCAGAATCATTATGTTTGCACAGAGCTTAGAACGATCTCTCGAATCGTCGTCTCAAATGTCAAACACAGACACGAAATAAGCACCCAAGCGTTTAAATCTTTTGTCCTTCAGAAAAGTTCCGGCGACATACTAGTTTGCATTGGTGGTGATTATTGTTCGATATGTCTATTCTGTACAGTTTATTAAATTCGAGAATACTTGGCATTCAAAAATTGCGCGCAACATTTCGAGTTAATGCGATTGTTCGTAATGTTGAATCGAACAAAGTAAACAAAGCGGAGAAAAATGTCGAGAACGCAAGAAATAAATTAGGTTTCGACATGTCTAATGCGAATCGATGCGATCGTTGATAGTTCGGTTTAAATTTAACGTTTCATTAGTTGGAAATGGCAGTTTTGAAAATATGAAGATATATTAACACGCGGATCCGCGTGTTATAACAAAAATGTTGGCTGAATCAACATATCTCTTCTCTGCGTGTAGTTTTGGGAATGATCAGAAATAATTTTGATTATTTATAAAGCGAATGATATTATTGGTTTATTGATTTCAAGCATATATAGTATAAAAAAATTAAAATTTAATTAAATATTCAAATTTTGTTATTATAGAATATTATAGAAAATATAAATTTATTTGTTGCATCATTTTACTTATTTATTTATTTATTTACTTATTTATACTTGGCTTCAGGACTTGCCTGTATGATTAAAGTTTTAGATAGAACAAAAAATTTTAAATTAAAAATTTAATTTCTATATCTAAAAAATTTTAGATATAAATTACATGATTTTTTTTGAAATATTCAAGGTTTAACAAATAATATATATAAAAGTTTTCAATATGATAACATTTTGTTTTTTAAATATAAATATTATTGCTGAATTAATATGATCCAATTTTGATTTTATATGAACGTTATAAAAATACACGGTAAGTTAGTAAATTTTTGTATACTTATAATTAGGATAAGTTATTATTAAATGTTATTATTTTTAAAATATATAAGATTCTATGTATCATATATAATTGTTATTATTAACGACGGTTAAACAGTAACTTTCTAGACATGAAAATATAATGCCTAATAAAAACTAAATTTATCAAATATTATAAATTAAAATTATAATATATATCATATAAACACAATAAATAATTTATAATTACCATAGAATGACAATTATACAGTAGTTATATTAATTTTATATTTTCATAGTGAATACACCTATTTTTTTATTTAAATTGCATTTTTTTTAATTAAAAAATCTTATTATATATTTATATTAATTATTATATGAATATATAACTATTACTGCATAATTCTTCAATTTTAGCGATTTTGTATATTTTATAACACTAACAGAATAAATCAGAAAATAATATATCGTTAAGTTAGAGCTAAAAAAATTGATTTCACGAAATTTATAACATAACCAACTCCGCAATTAATTCATAATTTTTGTATGAAACGAACGAATCACAATGTCGAATGATTTTCTAATATAAAAACTCGTCACCGTAGTTCGTGATTAGTTCAGATTACGGTTTTAAAAACGAACGCAAAAATGAGGGTGGACTCGAGTGTGTAATAGAATAACAGACGAGGGGGAAAAGTTAGAGTTAAATCCACAGTTCAAAAACACGAAAATAGCCGCAAGACAAGTTTACTTGAATCTATTGTTATTTATGACTATAACACATTTCATTCGATAATAGACATGATAAAGTAATAATCTTTCTACATTGTGTACATCTTATAATTTCCGTAATAATGAAATAACACACAATAATAACTATTTATTCTTTAGAAATAAAAATGAAAGGTAACATTATCCTGTAAATGTTTTAAAACTCAAAAGAGAAAAACTGTAAGGAAAATTCTGTGCTTTACCAATTGTAAATTTATGTCAACACACGCGGCAAATAGAAACATAAATAATCGTTTACTGTTTGTAAACATGTTTTGTTTACACGTGATTACGAGTTTTTAATTAAATTTACTGTTCGTAAGGTCATTTTGTTTGTTTGCATACAACTGGATGCAAACAAACAACGACCTCACGGTCATTATATTTAATTAAAAATACCCGAAGTGTAAACAAAACAACCACCGTGCTATAAACGGTAAACAAAAATTTATTAATAAACACAAATAAAAATTTAACAATAAAAAATCAAACCAGCATAATAGGTTTATAAATAATGAAATTAAAAAGCAATAAAATTACACTTCATATTTCATTAATCAGTGTAATTCAAAATTTTGCACCACGTTACGCAAACGCGCGCCCAAATTGTAACTTTGAAAAGGCACACAAACATTTTAATTAAACACAAAACGTCATTAAACGAAATGGCGCCAAATGATCGCCCCTTTACGAAACGTCCCAAAAGGATTCTTCCTTAGAAGCCACAGTGATATTCGTCCTTCGCATCTCTTTTCTGCGCAGAATATCTGACAATTCTTTTTCCGTTTGGTCATAAATGCAAAAATATCGCACGAATAGCCATCCGAATTCATCGAACCAAAAATTATATATATATATATATATATAAATGTGTGTGTAAATATCGTAGAAAAGGGGTGCCAAATTGCAAAAGTAAGTCTTGGGTGCTCGAGATGGGGAGATATTTAGGGTAGAATTGGTTCTCGGCAACACGCCGAGATCATTTAATGGTTTTGATACGATAAAGGGATAAGATTAATTTGCTTGTGAATCAAAAAGCATACGAATAAGCAATTATCACGCTACTTGTTGAAGACCCCTGTTGTCGGCGACGTGTGCTCCTTGCCCCCTCCTCTATCATGCAAAGAAAGTAAATACTCTGAGTGCAATTTTGGTCGTAAGCGCGATTCAGTACGCTCGGCACACGTTACTTATTATTTAACTGCAAACCCTAACGTGCCAATTAACCGCGCGCCGCGTACCACCGTCCAATGAAGAAACTCTCGGCGTTCAAATTAAATGTCAATTATGAGCGTTCTCGTGAAATCAAAGTAGATTTCTGCTCGTTTACAATTACTCTTTTTGACGTCGACAGTCTTTTTTTTTCTGCATCGTAAAATCGCTAATAAAAACACTCCTACGTCCATTTTGATCACCTCTCGTTTTTTTGGATTTTCTTGTTTTCTTTTGCTGGTCGATAATACGATGATTATGGTACTATTTGAGACTAACTAAATTTACATTAAGAAAATTAATGAATATTTTGATTACTTTTTAGTGATTTAGATATTGTAACTGCACAAACAAATAATTTTTATCTTAATCAAAACTAACGAACCTATCTATATATTTATACTGAGAGAAATATTATAGAAAATTTTACTGTTTTTAACAGTAACGAAAAGATATGTACACTAAAATAGAAATTTTGGCGTTAAAATTAATATTAAATACTGAATAAACTGAATAATTTTCTCTTTTATTTTTAACATTTTCAATTTTTACCACCAAAAATTACTGTTTAAACAGTAATCTGATCTGACCGACATATCTTTGCGTTACTGTTCAAAACAGTAAAAATTGCTGTTATATTTCTCTCAGTGTATATATCTATATCTATACAAATCAAGAATTTCCGGAGTATATCTGTATTTAAAAAGAATTTGTACAGCTTTCTATTGCTGGAGCAGAACAGAACAGACTACCTTGATGTTGATTTGATTTTGATTTTATAATGCCTTAATTTATTTTTGTGTATTTCTAAATTGTAAAACTATTGTAAATTTGTACTTATTTATAATCTTTTATATTATTTGTAACTCCTATTATATTTATAATTAAATTACTCTATGATATTGTAAACTGGTCAATTAATCAGAAATTATTTTTTCTGATGCGAAATTTGAGGAAATAATAATAATAATAATATATATGTATGTAATATTTATGATATGATATAAAAGGAAAAAAAAGCTTTTGATTTTATTAATCTTTGTTTATTTGTTTCACCTCTAAAAGGATCGGCAATACAAATAAATATAATTTACGATCAAAGATGAAGGTTAAAATTTCTGGACCTAAATATAAACATTGGACTTGAACGAAAACATGTATAACGTAAACAAAAACACGTTCAACATAAATCGTGTGGACTTTATCAATGTAAACAAAAGCTTTATCAACATAAACACTAAATTTATAATAAATTTACTGATACGTCGAAATTATCGAAACCAACGAAAACCAATGAAACCAACTGCATTGTCATTTTTCAGTACTAAATATGGAATTACTTCAATTTTGGATGATAAAAAGTAAACAATTTTGACGTAAACGTAAACTGCCGAATGAAAAAAATGTAAATTAATTGACATATTTCCAAGTATTCGATTGCAGAACCAATCTCAGACTGCTTTTAAATACATTCGTTTGCTTTTATTGTTTTCGTTTTATTTCGCGTTCGTTTATTTTATTTCTTTTTTTAAAAAGACTTCCGTTGGTGTCTTAACATAACATTTCGGGATTCGACTTGAAGTTCCACGACAGGTTGCATTCTGGCCGGGACCGGTGTTGGCGTGGCACGCTCTATTGAATTTGACCAGAGACTTATTTACTGCAGCACTTGACTTTTTACTGTAAAGTAAAATAGAACTCCCCAACTTAAAATCAACATAACCTTGCATTTAAATCGGATTTTTGTAAATATGTATTATGCAAAAATATGCCGAGACAAAAATAGTCAGAACCAATCTCGGACCGAATTTTGTTTCAACCGACTTTTCGTTATTATAAATAAAGTTTCAGTTCGCGAATTTGTGCAATTTTCTTTCAGTTAATGTGTTTTGAAATATCAATCGAAAAATCAAATATAGTTTAACAAACAAATTTTCGCTTTATTTGACAAGTTTCGGAACTTCAGATATATATTGTGAATTACTTTTTCATTATTTTTATTATAATCATTTCACTGAATAGAGGTTATTTTATTATTTAATTTTATTTTGTAACTAAAAGAACCAATTGTTTTAATAATAAGCTAAGAAATATATAACAAAAACGAAAGTTAGGATTTAGTTTATAAAAGTATATTTATATATATTTATTACATTGTAGATTAAATGATGACATTTTGTTGTCTATTAAAATTTAAATTATAAAAATATTAATTTTTAATATTAATTAAAAATCATTAATTAACATTTAGATAATTCATCCTTCATTAAAAGATTAATCTGTAAAAATATATTAATTTGCAATTTAATAAAGTGCCAAATACGTTTTATATAATCGAGTAAGTTGGTTTTATATTGTATCCGACGGTATCAAGCTTCTCTCGAATGAAAATATCTTTATACCCCGAAAGGATTACAAAATCAATAAATTTAATTTTTAAATTAATATACCTCGTCATTTTCGTAATAAGATCATGATAATAATCATATCGTATCAATAAAAATTTCAAAAAAAAGAAGAAATAATGAAAACTTTGATTTTAATACCTGATTTAAAATCAATGTCATTTTCATATAAACGCATGTATAATATATGCATAAACACAATAAATGATAAATGCATTTTGTCTATAAGATTTTAAATTCTGATTTCATTTGATCCTAAGATTTGCTCAAAATAGATGTTTTTATATAATAAATATATATTACATAAAGATATTGTACATAAATATTGTATTATATTTAGTATTAAATAATAATTAATTCGTATATAAAAAGTCCAGTCATCATTATTTTATCAAATTTATTAATCAAATAAATTAAAAGAAGTTAATAAATTAATACTTTTATTACCCAATAAACAAATTCAATTAATAACACAATATAATTTACCGTCGCAAGATGACTTAAAAACTAAGTAGTATCACTCAGTTTTTATTGCTACATAGATCAAATTATCAATTAGTATTCTAATAAATTTTCAAATTTTAATTTATGTTCAATCAAAAAACTAATCAAATGAACATTATCAGTTGAGATAATATTAAATGTCAGATTCGAATTACATGCAATATATACGTATATATATATATACATAATATCATTCATTAAGTAAAGAAAATAAATTATCGCCTATTATTCGTTTATAGTACTACCTCAAATTAACATCTCATTGAAATACAAACACAACATTTCAATTACACGAATATCAACCGCGATAAAGCGTTTTTAATAAATTAAGAACACTCAAGATTTATCTTCTATAAAGTGTGTATTGTTTGTGTACACTCACTAGACATTATCAGACCAGTATCGCAATCTTGGCTGATTATCAACAGCCACTTTGCGAATTAATTAATATTTAAAAAGAAAGTAACGCGCATCCCGAAACAAAATCACCGCAAGAAATTTATTTGCGTTCGTCTCCTGGGTTTAATAAAACATTATTCTTAACGGCAGTCTATAATCCGATAGATTTAATAAAGTCATAACAATGAAATTGTAAATTTACTCAACAAGCACATATGTATAAACGTATCCGTAATTACCACATATACCCCATAAATGCGCCTCGTGCATTTAGATGTCGATCTTTATTGCGCATCTTTATGGTATGATGAGGACTTTTATAAAATAATTTATAACTATATTCAAGCAGCTTATCTGCCATACAGAAGGTACGAAGTTTTGACCTTACGAAACACTTTTTGTACTGACATTTAAAAGTACAAACACCGACGTAAGTAACAAAAAATCATTTCAACATTATAGACGGTTATTATTTACATTATATACATTTAATTTTGTCGTGTTCATGACAACAGTGTTTTTGTTTACAATTAAAAACGTTATTTTTGTTTTGGCATTGTTTTTGTTTACATTCTGAGTCTGGATGTGTGTGTTTACAGTATTTTTGTTTGCGTTAAAAAAGTTTATGTTTATATTGACATGGTTTTGTTTACGTTCTGGATTATTTTGCGTTATGCATGCGAAATTGTTACTTTTATTTGTGAATTTCATAATAAGGGAGATGGCGGAGAAATTATAATTCGTAACAATTGAATTACAGTAGGTTACACTAACGAAAGTAACAAAATTAAAAAGCAAAAAACATTGTTTAGCAGCATTGAAATGCATTCAATTAATAACTATATGTCCGCATGAAAATTTGTTTTTCAAGTGGACCCTTTCACTGTGTGTGATGGTGATCAAATTCAGTTTTCTATGTAATAATGTTCTTATCGGAATTGTTATATTAGTGCTAGGACATAAATGTTTCATAAAGTTCAACAATATTGCCGCATAATACTGTAACAATTTGCATTGATGTAACAAGACACTTTGTTTCACATTATGCAATCAATCTAACCTATTATCATCTGTTATTGTAACAACAGTAGAATATTCTATGCACAAAATTATGTTTATTTTTATTGTCAATGGTATCGGGCTTGCATTCTCTGTCACTTCAAAAACTAAATTTAACTTGTCTTGGTTTTGAGGTAGTTGTGCTTTCACTTGATAAGTCAAATTAAATATCATTCTCTTAAAATATCTTTAAAAGAAGCTCAAGTTTATTAAAAATCTTCTAAACAACTTAAATGAAATTAATTTAAGCAAAAAAATTAAACATTTATATATTGCTTTATGTAATAAATTTATTTCTAAGGTTGATATAAGAATTAAGTTGGTAACAAGAGAGATAATTACTCAATTATTAATTTTTATAAAAATTAATTATAAGAAAGTGATTCTTTTTTTAAATATTTATCAATATCAATAGATTACTCTGTTTTTGTACACCATTTTATATTTTGTTATCGAGTTACTCGACATAAAACGTAATATTTTTCTCATCATCGTAAGACTATAAAATATATTTTAGCAAATTTGGAATACAAATATATCGGCTTTGAAACACATTAATTACTGCTAATTTTACCAAAAATCAGTAATGTCATACACAATAACATTTATAAATTTAAACAAAATCTGTTATTTTTGCGAAAACGACACAATTATCTGAAATTTACAATTTTAACGTTTAAATATTTTGTACTAAATAATAGAAAGTTTCTTATTTTTATTTTAATTCGATGAAGTTAAATGTTTCATAAAATGAAACGAAATTTGGAAATCGAAAGATCGAATAATTTGCAAAATACTTTCTTGCAAACGGTGTCTGAGTTCTAAAATGAATTTTCAGCACTTTGTCTTTATATTACTTATTTATTATCATATATTTATATCATTAAATCAGTACTGAAATCATGTTTTAAAACTTGGTATGTTTAATAGATTCGTACTTAACATACTTTTTAAAAAATGTATAGAATACCATTATTTCTTTATCATTATAATAAAAACATCATTGCAAACTCCTAAAGAATTTTTTTACATTATATTCATTTTGAATAACGTATTTTTCCATTTAATATATACTTATATAATTATAATTCTTCAATATAATATCAAAAATCCGGCTTCTTCATAGCCTGCTGAGGTTAGTTCAAGTTGTTATTATCCGTCGCAATTGGATGATTGCTTGAATATGCTACTTTAAACGAGTATCGTTAGTGTTTTTACAAAAAGGAAATAAAGCAGTTATGAATTTAAAAATTATATATGTTGACAAATTCTGAACATTTCCTTTTAAACGTTTAAGTTACTTTTATGTCATCATTCAATTTGAATGCAACTCTATACATTCACTGTCATTTCAAAGGACATACTATAATTTTGAAATATATCTTAAAATTTATCAAAAGAAATCAGGTTTGATACTTAATAAAATAGTAAAAATGAAATACATACATTAATTCGATGAAAATAAACGATGGTAAAAGAATAAAATTGTTTAGCTTATAATTAAATTTTAGTCACCAAAGAAAATGAATAAATAAACATATTACCTAATTTAATTCTAATTACACGGACAAAAAAACATGTTATTAAATAAGTTTATGTTTATATGAAGAAAACCACTTTTTATGTTGACAATATCTTTGTTTACATTAAAAATCCTTGCCTTTACGTTGAAAATGTTTATATTTACATAAAACGTCCTTGCGTTTATGTTGTAAATGTTTATGTTTACATAAAAAAATCCTTCCTTTCACGTTGAAAGTGTTTTTATTTGCATTAAAAAAGTATCTCATTTAATTTTCCTGCGAGACAACTATAAAAAAGCGGAATATTTCAAATGACGAACGTTAAATTGTTTAAGTATATAAAAGCATATAATCATTCCACGTAAGGACCCCAATGACATACAAATGTGCTATCAATAAAAAGTCCTCATGGAAGGACACACTCGACTGGTTACACGGTACTACAATGCTCCCGACTGTTTACACGATCAAATTAATAAATATTTGGCAAGGGTCGCGAATCCCTTTTCTTTATGATAATGATAAATGATTATTTCAACGGAAGTAAATAAGGAAAATTTGAAGAGACGGCAATAAATTGCCGTTCCCCTTTACGAGGCGAACCTAAACATTCAATTAGCACTTCCTAATCCCCCTCGTCAACAGCCATTACTTCCAGCATCTTCTAACTAACCTCTTGGCATCGGCCGTCTCTCTCGCTTATCTCGCGTTTCTCGCTCCGCATTACATTCTCTTTCTTTCTTTCTTACTGTCTAAATCCCATCCCCTCTTTGCATCCCCGTAATCCGTTTCTGGCACATACATATGTACGTGTACGCGCAGTGATATAAATGTCTCTATAATCCGCGCTTGAATGACACTCGAGGGTGGAGTCTTTGAGGGATGTTAACCACGCTAAATCGTACTCCTACGGTCGGGAAATGTAATTATTATACATATTTGATATCAATCACAGACGAGGCTTGACTAATAATGGCGGAGGTGTTTATTATTTGCGACCAAACGAAACTTAACAGGTACGAATAGTTCGGTAGCAAATCTTTATCCGAAATAAATGCTCTTTTTTTGCAATCAAATGATAAAATTCCTATCCAAGTACATCGCATCACCTAACACTAATCTAAAGGACACGATTTATGCATCTTAGATCCTGGATTAATTTTCAGATAAGACAGAAAAGTTCATTGAAGCTAATGATATTGACATTTACTTAATCCAATGGTCAAAATGGTTTGACCTGACACTAATAGTAACCCAACACTAAAAAAACTACCTGATACTCTAATTGACAAAATTAACACTAACCACGCCTAACTAATACTAACGAATAGTAAAGCTACTAAACACAATAATGGACTAAATCATCACTAACCACACCTAATTGTCGAGAACTAGAGCTACCCAATACACTAACTGATAAAACCAACACTAACAGCAGCTAACCAGTATCAACAAAAACTAACCTACACTAACTAAAACTAAAATAATCCTTTTGAATAACAAAATAGCGAAACCGCGGAGATAATATTTGACACTAACAATTACTCTAATAACACTGACTGACACCAGCTAACACTATCCGAAACCGACGGAACCCTTTCGGGTTTCAAAAGAACAAAACCACGAGTAAACTTGGACGATGATTTTGGGGACAGGTATTCTTCGCTGCAGCGGATTATTTGGCATTTGCGGATGGAAAAGCACCCAGGAACTTGCCTTAAAAAATGGCCGGCGGCTCGTTGGTGTATTTCCAGGTCAATTTTGTAGCCGTTTCGAGACGACGGTCGTCTCGTTGCGCAAGCAATTCCTCGGGATGGGTGACCGTTTTGCCGGACGCACTCCGTTTGATCACTCCGGTCACTCGCGGGGCACCAAGTGTCCGTCTCTGAGCTGGTCGCCGATCGTCCGCTGACCCCGGTTCGCACCACCAACCAACCAGTTCACTAAATCGCCCGACGACTGCGGAACATTCGGCACTCGGGGGTCCACGAAATCGTCCGGATAGCGCGTCTTTTCCTAATTCGGCGATTTATTTTAACGACGAACCTGACTGAAGACACGGTTTTACGAAAGTGCGCAGTGATGCGCGGTATAACTCGGTGCACCGTGGTAGGAACGAATCGCGTCCCCCACTCGCGCGCGACCTCACCGGAGTGGAAAACGGAAGCGGCCAATGGGCGTTCGCGCGGGGCGGGGCTCGGCCGAATCCGTCAGTTGATAAGGACGACGACGATTGGACGACGTTTCATGCTGCGTTACTTTCCACTGCTAAAGAGCGACAAAAAAGCGGAACTTGCGTGCGACGGACTTGTCGGCGCTCGTGTGGAGCGGTGCATTCCCATAATGGTAATTATCGATG
>JABFQC010003774.1:0-13575 GCA_022817085.1 Psilanteris sp. ZL-2020 | reverse complement strand
GCAAAGGGTTGTGTTCTATAAAAAGAATTTTTGGTTCTTTTTATACCCTTATAAAAAGGGTTCCTTCAATGTAGATAATAAATTGAAATAAACATTAATTTAACTTTAATGTTTCAAGAAAGAAAATTTACAAAAAGTTACAAAATTAAATAATCATTGATGTATTATATGTAGCAATAATAATAAACCAGTTTTTAAAACATGAAAATTTTATAATAATATATAATAATAATAAATAAAATAAATTTAATCGGGAAAATAGTTTTGTCTACATTGTTAAGGTGAACTCGAATGATTTACTATATTGCATGCATACAACTGTTTAAATGTTATTTCAATTAGAAAAATATACATATAACTATTTTTCAATTATTTGATCTAATGATGTTCAAATTAAAATCAAAATTCATAACATTAAGAAATAGTATTATTAGTCATAACAAGAAAACAAGAAAATGTTTATTTTACAAGAAAAATATTACGATTAAAATATTATTATATAACATTATTAGTAATAATAGTATTAAGGTATATATATACAAATACAATCATCCATCATTGCTCATGTAAAATTATACGCAAAAATTTCAGCTGACCTTCGGTTGTGTCCCTGGTGGGAATGCAGGGGGGTTCCCGCTACAAAATTCTTGCCAAACCTCAAACTTGAGGTCCTAAGGCCCTATTACTGTAATTTGTGTGCAAATAGTCGAAATATGGATTTAAAATATTTTTACCTATTTCTTATTTTGGCGACTGTCGCCGCAATACGAAAAAAGTTCATACAATCCCCATTTTGACGATATTTTGAGGCATTGCTATATATTTAAGTCGCCAAAAAGTTAGTTAAGTCAAAATATAAATATTTATAAGTACATTAATTTATGTACAATAATATAATTATATATTATATTTTACATTGTACAAGCAAAGATAGTACATTAACCAAAATTATTATTTGTTAATGATATTATATAATAATATTTTTAATCGTGATATTAATATAGCGATTTTTAACATTACTGTATATAATAAAAAGTAATAAATTATGAAACATATAATAATAATCATACAATAAACAATGAAATAACTAAAAATCAAGTATTCTTATAAACATTTGTGATAGTATTAAACAAAGGAAAAAAAATTGTAAATAAGAATAAAAATTCAATTTCAATTAATTTTAATTTCATCATTATATTTTTTAAAGCAAACTATTTGCTTTCATACCCATCATTGCTGACAAGGCTGATTGACATACTGCATTCACCGGTAGAAGTTGGTGCAGGAGAAGATGGTTCCGAAGACAGAAACGACTGAGGTTCACTACTCCATCCAATACCTAGATATTAATTAATAATAATAAATTAATATTTACAATCTGATGATTTAAACAATAACATAACATTAATGGATTATATAAATTTACAATATGCAGATGTTAAATCCATTGAAATATAATCTGAAATGAACAGCTCCGTTATTTTGTCTGACGTTAAATAGTATTTGAGTTGCTGTTACTTTATTCTTATTATTACTTACTAATAGGACTGGTAGGTGATAGTTGGTTTCTATTGTCGCTTGCTTCGCTATCGTTTGAATTCTTATACTGTATGGCCATTGGACTGATGTATCTATTTCAAGCATAAAACAAGCCTAAATTTAAAGACACATAAGAAAGAAGGGAATTTGATGGAAATAATTCAATTCTAACATTTTGCATTACAATTTTATAATATACACTTTACATTTACATTTTATTTGATTAATGTGTATTAAATAATTAAATCAAAATATGATAAAGTTATTTGGAATAAATCTATTATGACATTTATATTATATATGTTTATTTGCTGATGATATATAAAAATAATTAAAGTCAAACTTATACGAATAAAATTAATTACAGATATCATTACACGGAGAAAAATAAAATTGAAATTTTACTATAAAATAAACGAAACTGACCCTGGAAGGAACAAACTTAATATTTGTCTAATAAATTATGGTAAAATAGTGGCATAAACATAGTATTTTCTTTCTTGTTTATGATGTACAAATATGCAATCTACATTCTCAAACAAACATTCATAAGCATTTACAAATACCTGTTAGCTTCTGAATCAGATGATCGATACTCTCGACCAATACCTCCAATGCCAAGACATTGGATGCCAAGCGAAGAACTATGCCCCGAACCTCCAGGTGATGCAATTTTGGGTGGTGATGAAGCCGGAGTTCGGAACAACGGCGCACTAGTCATCATGTCCAAGAAGTTATCCAACTGGCGTAAAGACAGTGCATTGTGTAGCGTTTCCAACGGTCTTATCGGTGGTACTCCAGCAAACCCTTCAATTGCTGCATAATTTAAGATATTTTATTAATATATAATTTAATATTAATCACATAAAAGAAACCCTAATATCAATGAGTGGTCGATAGTATTTTATAAATTCTATGAAATTATTTAGAACATTGAAGCATGATAAAATTACGTAAAAATAAGAAATATTTTCTATTTTATTTTAATTAGCTTTGCTTAAAAATAGAAACATCAATTAGTCTATAAAATATTCAAACAGAAATAAGTACTTTCTAATAATCTTTATATACTGAATATAATTATATAAATAGAAATTGTAAATATATATTTAACATGCTTAATAATGTATTACAAAATTTTAATTTATTTAAATTATATAAACTGATCTCGTGAAATAAATATACATGCTTTTTGAGCAAATTATAAATAATACTTTTGTTTTAAAAGTTTATTAACATTTTATTTATAAGAAAATTATTCTTTATAATTTGAATCAATTCAATATTGTTTTAAGGTAAAGTGATATTATTTATTGAATGCGTAATCAAATATTTACGATTAAATATATTACTCAAGTTCATTTTTTCTTTAAAAAGAAACATTTTTAATAATTACAGATAACTATATTATTAATAAGCAATTATTTTAATCACACCATTAAGAGAATTAATCATCTTCATTAAAAGGACTACTTTTTGTGTAGAATTTGAGCATGATTTAAATTAACATAAAAATTGAAAATGCTCACGTTGCTCTATGTTAATTTAATGTTGAATTTCCTTTACATGAAATCGTGAACATGTTTACCTGCAACGGCTGATGCGTGGGGTGGAACCATGTCCTTGAGATTGGGGGCGCTGGACGAGCCGCTAATAACAGCAGTGCTGAAGAGGCTGTTCGCCGACGCAGTGAGCTTTTTGCTAACGTTGTAGCCCATCAGCTTGAAATAACTCATCTGTCCGGAGATACTGTGACGGTGGCGCCTTGCTGTGCAGGTAGGGTCAGGTTGAATGATCGAAGGTCGTGTGTCTGGGGACGAGAAGGATCGTTGTTGCTGGAGTTTGGGAGCAAGGTGCGGGTGGGCGGATGGTGGCAATTTCGCAAAGTTGCGCTTGCAACGCTGATTAATGGCAATGTTACCGCGCGTGGCACACAGGTGAGACACGGATGAGGGATGGTGGTGCGCGACAAGCGTGTTGCTGTTGTCACTGGTCAGTGCCACTGCGCAACATTCATTGTGATTCTTGGAGCTAATAGCTAAGCGTTTGGGAACAGGCAAGTGTTCAAGGGAACGGCTAAGGATATCGCCACCTGGCTGACCACAAGGCCAGGCTCCCGCCTCGTCAGGCAAGGACATCGTCCGGTCGACACGCCGCCGGGACCAATAACAAAAAGGACAACCAGTTGTTCGAGTCAGTGCGTTATCTTCGTCAGAGTCCAGTTCGAGGGAGTAACACGAGCAGTTAGAGAATTTGTGTGACAGTGAACGGACGAAATACGTGCGGAAATTGTGACGCTCGGCAGCTGGTAACTCCCGACTGCGCAGTATTAGTTCGGATACGTTGCAATTATAACAAAGACATCGTTGGAGCCGGGGCGACAGGGACCGCGACCTTTTCCAGGAGCTACCGTCGACATTGCCGGTCAACGGTGCGCCAGTCCATGTCGACTCACCGCTGATCTCAATGGAGGGTAGTACCATCTCGGAATGCGAACGGCCGTACTTTTTCATAGTCATGATGGCCAGACTTGGAGGTTCTTCGTCTAGGTAAACATCCGTTTCGGGTGGATCATCGCTGGGTACGCTCGGCAGGAGTGGCGTTGAAGATACGTCTAACACGGGTAATGGTAATTCCGGCGAGCTTAATGAATGCGACAGGGCAATGGGTTTAGTCAGACAGATAACAGAGGAAACTGCGTCGATTTCGGTTTGGACGATGTCTGCGACGGCGGGATCGGCTGTTTGTTTGGTTTGTTAGTTGGGACAAAAGATAGAGGAATAAAGGATGAAATTAAAAGAGATAGAGAGAGAGAGAGAGAACGAGCAAGAGAGATAGAGATAATGCAGCAGAGTTGATAGTGGAAGGTGGATGGGGGAGAGAAGAAAGAAATAAGACAAAATTAATCATAATTGGAGTAACCCTTTACCAATCGTAACGTGAAGCGATGAACGACTTATTCGTATGCCAGGGTGTGCGGGATCTTGTAAAGGATTTGAACAGAGGTTAATACGCACAATGTTTATGCATTTTTAACGTTATTTGATATTTGAAAACATCTAAGTTTGTATATGTAAATGGAGTACACATAATTGAAGTACAAATAACATTTGTATAAAAGCTCTTTCGATATTTTGGAAGCACATTCTATGTTTCATCATTTTGCAATACCAAAGGTACACATTATATTGTTAAATAATAAAATAGTTGATTACTGTTTAAATAAAATAGTATAATAAAATAGTTGATATTAATAGTTGATACTGATGTTGTTTAACTAGATTACTGAACCTCGTTCAAAACTGCATGCTTTATATGAATCAAGATCCGCACACAATGTGAAATTGTGTTAACTGTATTTGAAATCTGAACAAAATTCTATTTTATCAAAATTGTATGTATTCGTTTTAATCTAAAACTTGTAATTCAATTTTCATTGACCAGAAATGTATAAAAAATGAATTGAAAAAAAGTAACCCTCAATTTTTCTTATACTTTTAGCTATTATTATAAAGCAAACGCAATACTGATCAATGCTTGTGAGCATTTTTATGAAGCGTTACATGATGACGAAATATTGGTCTTATTTGGGACACTACAAATCGAAGCTGCAAAGACGGACAAAATCGCGTAAAAATCGTTCTATTAATGTAGATACTCACGATGGGAATTAGTCAGGCATATTAACTTGGTATGTCTAGTGTGCTCGTTTTAGTACGCACTCCAGGATTTACAAACTGTCTGAAGAATGATGAAATTAAATGAAATAAATAACTGAAATAATAAATAGGATGTGGAATTGGGACGGAGAGCTCAATGTTGTTGATAACTGACAGATTATTAAGACAGAAAAAATGCTCTTTATATCAATATGGTGTGTCAATCATTACAAGTGCGATGTAGCCATGCAATAATTAAGCTAAAGACAAGTGTCAGAGTACGAGAGAAAAAAAGAGAGAAAGAGAGAGATTAAGAGAAATAAAGATAGAAGAAAGACAAAGAGAAAGAGAGACGTCATTTTTGTACTGTATATTTTGTTACACTGCAAGTACCAACACCATAGTTACTACTTTTCGCGTTTTTTTTACAGAGCGATGGCTCTTTATAAGTAATTTTGAGGTGGTTCTACTTATAAGAGGCGAAACTCAAAGAGAGCTCTACTAGCTTGCATGTTTTATGTAACCTGATTTCGAGTACCAATTCGAAAAACGTAAGCAGTGTTGTGTACGATATGATGAATAATGTCAGAGGTGAAAGTAATGTATTTCTACCTTACTGACGGTTAAACTGTTATAGTTTTATTTTTTTTAATTCAGTGTAATTTGTATTAATTTTGACAATATATAACTGTCAATAATGAATGTTGGAAACTTCTGTCCGGGGAAACTAGGATGAATGGAATGGCGGCTGGATGGATCACGGTGTTGTATAATTGTGGTCCAAACAGTCGCCATATGTCAATTAGTTGGCTTCCACGCGCACAACTATCGCAGAGCAAAGAGTTATTTCAAACAAACTTATTCCACACGATCTTTTTTTCTGTACAATGCGTTCTCTACATCTTTCAAGAGTTGCATCGATGATTATCAATGGGCTTTAATAATCCTTTCTACAAAAAAACTTTGTCGGACATGAATGAAAGATATTATAACAAGTAACTGTACTATGCTTCACCCATCGTTGATCTGAGAAATATTAGAAAAATGTTATAAATTAAGATTGTATATACATTATTTAATTTTAAAACTGTCCAACACTGTATATGTATAATTAATAATAAAAAAATATTATTTTACAGTAAAATAAAAAAAAATAAAAAATATACATATAAAGTCCAATTATAAAATAACTTTTAATTATGCCCAGGAATATACGTTCTTTATATATTAAAGAACAGTTAATCGAATAGTTTCCAAATTAGGTAGAAAACTTATATATTGTGTGTATTATGTTAATATTTGTCTAATATTATTTACATTACTTTATAATATAATAGTACATTTATAACAATTGTCTAAAAACGTCAACTTTTCATATTAACAATTATCAAAATTATTATACCGTTAAGAGTAAATTATAATTGCGTATGATTTACATAGCTTCCAATTATAAGCGGAAAACTTAAATATGTTATTTATTATATTTGATTATTGCACGTAATATTATTCAATATTTTAAGAGTTTTATATTAATTTAGATTTAAGTATAAAACATATTCCTTTGAAATAATACTAAAATTTTATCATAAATGAAATGAACATGTTTTCTGTTATTGTATTAAAAAGTCATCCGCTTGGAAGCTAATCATAATTTTAATTAAAGAGATATTGAGTTCTGGACAGCAGTTGAATCAGTTATTCAGAAACTTTAATCCTTGCGAAATTGTCAAATGTGACTAATGTTGTGCATTAAACATAGTTGTGATGGATCGGCCAATTAATTTTGAAAGTTGAATTTAATTAATAATGCTACAATGTTTGGCCATTCAATCACAACATTGTCTTCAAAATAGCAACGAACTCGTAATAAAAATTCGTTATGATGAAATCAATGTATGATCTATTAGGCTGTGCAGAAATAACTTATATACAAACTGCATTGCCTCTGCTTTAAAATAAACTTCAATATTAAATCAACGGTGCAAACGGAAGTAACAATTGTTCGAGTTTATGTTTAGTATGTTGGTACTTATATCTTGTTTTTTAAAAAAAGTTGTTCGTCCTTTTTTCGTTTAACTTTGATTGAGTTGTTTGAAATTTACTTTTTGCAAAATAAATTAATTGATACTTTCAAAGAATCAAGAAATGAAAACCCGTCGCGATCGAATGAGAAAGGAAGGCGGCAGTGTAACATACCTTCATTGTTGACTGCGTCTAAGCTTTGATACTGCAGCTTGTCCGCAGCTACAAAAACACGAAAACACAAAACGCGTTTTGATGGTATAGTACCAACAGTTCTACTTTGCAATAGTTTGAGTTTCGTTTCTTGTGCATTATTGTTATAAAGTGTTCCTAACGAAGACTAGATAGAATCGATAGAAACACTTCAATTTTAAACAAACAGTTAATATTGAAAACATTTAATACTGCCTTACAATTTGATAATATTTTGAATATATTTAATAAAAATGATTAACTAAAAATTGGTAAAGCAAAGCATTCCTAGAAAGGAGGAAATATATATATTCGAGAAAAGTATGTAAATAAATCGAATTATTTAGAACATAAATGGAAAAGAGAATTTATATACTCCACTGGAAGTTGTTGCGAAAAAAGGTACGTTGGGCAACATTTAAGTACCGTTGATTATAGCTGGATTCGTATTACGAAAGGAAAGTTATATGTAAATATATGTATGTTTAAATATATATAAATATATATTATACATATATTTATATATATATTTGATACATATACACATATACATAAATATGTATATATACCATTCATGCAGCATCAAGAATCACAAATGTGTGTGCATCCATCTCAGAAGAGATAAATGTCAAGAGTAAATTTGAATTCCATATTCTGTATCCATTTCCAAGTGTTACCCACCAAACACGCAAATCATTGCAAAGTATGATGGTGTATACTCACACTTTTCTGACTTGTCTTGTCTTTGATGATCATAACTACGTGCTCGAGGTTCATAAATTGCGCTTGCAGCTTCACGTTCACGCCTTTGCCTTTGTGTAGCTGCTAGTTGACTTCCAAGCCTCGCTGCTTCATGGCCAGCTACAGTTCTGGCACTAAATTATTAAATTTACGATTTAATAAAATTAACCAATGTTACAAATATGTAAGTACAATTCATTTGTATTGTAAATTAAATAATAAATGTTTACCTAATAGGTATTGGAGCTGAACTTTGTAAAAATCCACTATCATATGGTTCATCCATAATACTTGGATCTAAATCCATCATGTCAATATTTCTACTAGTAGTTGGACTGTCCAAATTATCAGAAGATCCCGCTAGATCAATTTCCATTAACGGAGGAGATGTTTTCTAAATATGAATAAATAAACTATTATATAACGATTTTAAATAAATTTAATTAAATTATATTATTTTTTTGAAATTACCAATCGAAGGAGATGACCACTTTTAGATTCATCTTCTAAATTACCAAGTTCAACATCTTCTTCTTCAATTCTTGTACTGCACTGTGAAACTGTATCTTGATTTGACCCAGTTTCTCCCTACAGTTTATATATATTATATATATGTATATATATATCCAGTTTATATAATATATAAAAGATATATAAAACCCGATATCATACACTTACAAGTGTTTGATTACTTTCATTCCGGGAATGTGGCCTAAATCCAGGTCCAGGCGGCAAATTCTTTTGTACGCAACAGTTCACACCAGGACTAAAATGTAATTCCACATGAAATCGTTCCTCACTGCTAGGATCTTTTGTTGGATCTTCATACAACATAACAACAATCTGTGACATATAGTTTAATTCCGAAACCATACTAACATATTCCATAGCACGGCTCCATTGCTCATCGGTAAGTACCTATCATGAATTAAATATTACAAATTATATTAGAATAAAAACAAAACAAAATTAACACCATAAAATGTAATTTATACTTACATCTAATAAACCACCATAACGTAAAACAGTTAATAAAGAATGTACATGACTTTCACTAGTAAAATATAATCTTGTGCGTACATGTCTTCCAGGACTTGACACACCATGAGAATATCTGAATTATAAGCACAAGAAATTAATAAAATAATAATTAATATAAAACATGAATATTTTTAATTATGGATTAGCTCATGTATATGATTAATACATAATTGAAATGTATAATACTTTTACCTTGGGTTAAGTCTGTTAACGGTTTCTTCTCCAGATTCTTCAATATTTCGTTGGAGATCAGCTTTTATTTTTTTCAATAATGGAGTACAAATTCCTTGACCAATTGTAAGTTTCTCTTGCACAGTTAAACCATATTCCTAATATTAAAATTATCCGATTTAAAGTATTTTGCACGTAAATGTAAGTTTTAAAAGCTTTAATAATATTTATAAGAATTTAAAAAAGATTACAATCTTTTCATATTACACATAATATAAAATTTACCTGAGGTATTACTATATCTGCTAAATACTTTGCATGTATGTAGAGTTCTTCTGCGTGTTCAAATTGTAAATTATGATTATTGTGTTGCAAATCATATTTAATACAATCATAAATGTCTGGAATTTTTGATATATCAAATCGTTTATGTTTTGTACAAAAATCTTTTTCGATCTTTCCCCATCTACGACCCATTAACTCCCAATTTTCACCATGATAAAGTACTGCGTCTAATTAACAACAAAATCAATGAATTTTAATATTGAAAATATAAAACAATATTTATTAATAGTTAAATGTAGTCTGTATGTGTCATAATTGATTACCTTTGGTTTTAGGATCTTCCTTTTTAAGTCTAACAATATCCATTAATTTTTGTATTAAACTGTGAACAAACTGACAACATTTAACAGGATTCTTCACAAAATCCATGGCTGTGTTAATGCTTATAGCATTTCCAGGATTAATTTGTTCTCGATCTTCCTTAGTAAAGTCACGATTTTGTTGGAGAAGTTCATGCAATCGAGTTTTAACCCTGTAATATTATAATTATAAATGTAATTTATCAAATTAACATAGTTCAAAAAGTAAATTAACAAATTTAATTTGATTGAATATAAAAAATGTTCAAAACTAACATGTTTTGATATTTGCTACTATCGCAGTCATTGTCCAATAATCCATTAGTATTGGCACTTTTAACCATTTGCACTAAAATAGGAGTTAATTCTCCTTCTAATGCAAGCAATCCTTTTGCAAATGCTGCAGCTGTCATTTGAACTCGTCCTTCATCACTAGCATAAATTTTCAAGTCATGTCTAAATGTAGAATGTAGTCGTAGTAGTCCCAAACCCTGTGCTCCAGCATATTCACCTATTTATAAAATTAATTATTAAAATAATTATAGCTTTTAATTTTAAACGTTAAATGAAACAATTGCAATGAAAATTTATTTTTCATGAAACACTCAGTGAATTTAATTACATACGTTTAAAATAAAATGTATACAGTTGCTCGAGATGGTATATTTAATTTATACAAAATATATGATTCCTTTCTTTTTATTCATTATTTGTTGGCATGGTACATTATGTTATGGATGCGTGAATTTTACTAATTAAAATTTCATATATATTAATAGTATATGAAAACTTTAAATTAATGCTAATACACAAATACTAATCCTATAAGTAATACATAAAAAATTGAATATCTAAACATGTTTTGTGTTGTTTAGAATATACTTTAGATTCAATTTGAGTGATAAATATTCACAAGCAAACAACTACAGTATCAATAATATAATTCATAGTAATTACAACTTAAAAAAATTACAGGCAAAAGAAATAAAAAATTTTTCTTCTAACATGAGTAATTAATAAGTGAATAAATCAAACTTTGAAATTATCCATGGTATTGTCATGTATTAATAATTGGTTGAATAATAAACGATTTATTGACTTGTTATTGATAACATACTTTATTATTGAAAGTTTATAATTATTAATAGTGATCATGAATAATGATTAATAAATAATGTTATTACAATTTCAAAGTATGACTTTAAAACTGCAAGCAGTGGACACCAACTACACACACATGTATTCAGCTAACAAGAAAGCGTGGAATCAGGAAAAAAATAAGTTACCGTGATTTGGTAACATCTCTGAGTCATCCTCTGAAATAATATTGAATAATATCTGTATATCAAATAGCTTTACACAGATGTCTACACAAATTTGGATAATTAACTTCTATTTATTCCTAATATAAAAATTAAATAGATAATAAATATTTCGTGCGATAGATTCATTAAATGGTTAAAGTTTGGTTCACTTATATACTTGTTACAATTATACGTAACAGATTATAATATTACATATAAAATAAAATAAAATATGTACATAATTGTAAATAAATTTAATTAGGAACAAATGCGAGTTCCACTGAATAATTAACTACATACGTAAATATAGATAAAACATTTCGCATCCAAAATAACATCGTATATGAAATACGAACTTGCTTTTATTTTGATCAGTAATTCGATCATTTCGAAAGCATAGGGTGCGATCTCGAGATTTATTTATTTTTAAGTGATTCGCTGAAAATAATATTTGTATTGTGCCGTACTATTGTCTCCAGCAAAACAAGCAAAAGAGCGTAAGATACGAACCACTAAGGTGTCTACCTTGACCTCCAGGGTACATGCAGCGAAAAATACGCCCAAGTTCTTCTGCCTGGATACGTCCAGCAGGTGTCAGTTCTCCACCCCATTTCAAGATTAACACCAAAGATGGTTCACCTAAACGATCTGAAAATGGTTTCAAGTTTTTAATAGAAAGAATACAACAATATTTATAAATAATATATATATAAATAATAATACTTAAGATCAAGAATAATTAATAAGTAAATATATATTAATGAGTATGTAAATAATCAATGAATTATAGTTTATTATATATATATATATATATATATATATATATATATATTAACAAAATAATATTAAAGGTTTGTATTGTTATAATTCATAAAAAGAGATTTTTATTTGTACTAATAAAAATTATTTTTTTGTTAATTTGTATGATTTAATGTTTTTTATTGCAATAGTAACTATACTTATTTAATATTACATTTAACCAATTGTTACTATTGTTAATAACAATATTTAAACAAATATTTTTCAGTTTTATATTTTTTGGTTTCATAATTGCCATTAATTTGCTATTATTAGTAAATGATTATTTATAATAATGAGTTTATTATTATAATTAAATAAAACAAATAACTTGATGGTGTTAATAAAATAAAATTATTAACAAAATGCAGCAAACTTGTACTCACTGGATGACTTACCATCGTCGGATGAACTTCCCCGAGGTCTGCCTCGAGGTTGGTATTTCATTTGTACCTTGCGATTTATTCCTGAGAAATGTCCATACCTGACATCGAAAACATTAGAAATAAAGAAAACCAATACAAATAGCTTCAAGAAACTTGAAAAAAAAAACAAAAAGATAAAAATGTCTAAGTCCTATTTATATTGATATCTCACATTTCTAAAACACTTTTTAGTTGTTCCAGTTTTCCTTGTTTTTCTTCTAATTCGGGTCCTGCTGCTCTATGTTGAATTTCTGCTAAAAGACTTCGAGCGGTATCCAAAATTTCCTGCAATTGCTTAGGTCGCTTCAACTTAACATGCCCGTGTTTATAGCCATCATATTTAGCAAAAATTTCGAAAAATCTATAGTAAGAGATATGACATTAATATAGACAGCAAATAGTGATTATTAATTGATTACTTAATAATAATAATAATAATAATAATAAAATTAATATATAATAGAGAATAAATTTCATACTAATGTAAGTATATATAAATTACTATATGATATTTAATTTCTTTTTAAGTTTGTGATAATAATTTGTTTATTACCAACAAAAAATTATGAATAATAATAATAAAAGATATTCTTTTGTCATATGAATTTTTGTATATAAAAGTTATATTTAAATTTGTTAAAATTACTATTATTTAAAGTTAATAAGAATTTTTTTTATCAAGAATTTCTGAATATATTTCGCAAGTTACATTTTGTAATTATTAATAACTAATATACAAACTTTTTTAAACATCTAACCAATTTTAAAATCTGGCTGTTTATATATGAGAAACTCATTTTACTTACTTTGGATGACGCACTTCTACCTTCATTTTCTGTTTTGGTGTCCTATCTCCATGTCTAATGACTGCGACAACACATCTTAATTCCATCCTTTAATTGATTAAATTACAATAAGAATAGAGTAAGAAAAAATGTCTAAAGCATTATAAAATTTGAAAGCATACATTTTACCAAATGTTGTTGGTACAATAGGGGGATCGTCTAATTGAAATGGCACACTCCAAGGTATATGTAAC
>JABFQC010003773.1:0-13577 GCA_022817085.1 Psilanteris sp. ZL-2020 | reverse complement strand
GGGTAAGACATTGCGACACCGAAATTATGAGCGATTCAAGATCATTAATTTTTACCATCGGTCAAGGTAGCCCTTTTTGTCTAGGATTCATTTTTTTCAATAGCTGAACCATATAAAACGTTCACATATGAACATGATTCAATTTAACCGTACACGTCATATATACGTCAAATCAACCGACATTAAGATCATTCTTTTATCATAAATTCGAATATATACACTAAGAGAAAAGATTATTAAATACACAATCTAGATATTAAAATTAGATTGTTAAACTACAGATAGCCGATTTGAATAAACATCAGATATTCAATTCAACAGTCAACATTGCAAAAATTTAGGTTATATATTTTAATATGACATTCGTTTTACAATATCTCACAGTCCAAATTGCTGAATAGAATAGTTCGATTGTCGTCGCAACTACAATCTATAATTATTCGATTTAACATTCTTACAAGGAGAAACATGTTATATTAAAAATAACTATACATTGTGGTATTTCAGGGATTTGGAAATAAATATTTATAAAATTATTATACATCTTCTATACAACACAATATCTTCTAGACAAATTAGATATATTTTATAAGACAAATAACTATAAAGTATAGTAATTTCCACAATATTAATCATGATATTCTTATAAAACTATAAGTATGGTATTTTATAACGTAACTTTTTTTCTACGCGTAGACACTTAACGAAACTGTTTAGATATTTAATTCAACAATCTATTTCTATCAATGTATATAGTTACTTTAATAAACAATTATATCTCGTATTTACAATAACTAAATTTCTTATGCGATTAACCATATAATATCCAGTGTAATTTGCTATATTTTTAGATTCATTTCTAATAACCACAGCATACAGATATCTATATATTCGTCGGTGTATACTAAACGAGACGTCGGGTTAATGCAGATTATAATTATAAGAATTGACATAAGGTACGAGTTCCTCTTAAGGTTAATAATAAGTACGCTGCTAATAATAGGTTCAGAAAGAAAGTCATTTCCAAGTGTCAAGAACAGTTAAGTCAACCAGGTGCCACTTCGCTAATTTTCCCACTGGTCTTATACTACGTCTGCGCGCCGTAGCTCACTCTGTATATAAGCGACGCAGGGCGTCACGACGCTCCAAACGCATGATACGCGCATCATTGAAAATGTAGCAAAGCTGCGCGACATGATTACCAGTCTCCAACTACACGTTATCTCTCTATCACGTATCCGGAGTGACGTCATTTCAATTCGGTTATAAAATACGTGCTCAAGTAATTCGTGCTATTCGCATTTATTACTTTGATAAAATACCAGTTCGCATTCAAAAATTATTAACAATGTAAAATGACAACAACAATTCACTCGGTTGAAATGCAAAATTGTGATTTATGACTGTGATATATAATATGTGAGCATTTTAAACGATTACAAGTGTTGGATCAATCTCACCAACTGTTGGACTAATATTCACTGTCGAGCAGATCCGGATCAAACTTAAAGGTAAGCTGGGTATAGTTAAAAATTCAAAAATAATTAATCTCAACAATTTAATTTGGAAATCAAAGCAATTGATATTGAAGATTTTACTCATGACCCAATTCATTAACCAACTTCTTTTTTCCGTTACACATTACTTGATTAATATACCAATCCCTCACGTATCAAAAGTAATTATGACGCGTTGTTATTATCAAAGTTTTATTTATTCGCCCTATTCAATAATGGGATATTTGTTGGTAATAGTTTTTAATAGCAGTGGCAGTAAACATCATATTTGTCAGATTGTGCTTTTCATACGGCGTCGAAATTAAATGGGTGGAATTTAAATAAATATATAACAATTAAAAATTGTATTAATTATAACTTATAACATTACAATATAATGTTATTAAAGCTTTAATGATAAAATGCATAAAATATTGTACGTACCACAAAAACAAATAATTGCAATGATAATTAAATTGAATTAAACACGAATTTAAAATTTTATTTCATTTTCAATACATATACGATTTTAACAGCAAAAACAAATCTGTCCTTTAGATATATAATTCAAGAAAAAACGATTACTAATATGTAATATAATCGGTAACAGGTGGTTAAATTGTGAGTCGTAAATTAAAGTTAAATATGAGTCAAATGATGATTCCACCGGTGACAAAATATGTGATATTATTTTTACTAAACTATACAAGCATGTAATGTCAAAATTCTCATAATGAAGATTCAATTTAATACTCGTAAGACAAAATAAACTCTCCGGAAATTATCATATCATGTAAGATAATGGAACATCGTGAAATTAATTATCTTATTATGTCTATGTATTTTCATAAAATTGAATTTTTTCCAACTAAGGAATCTCGTGGATAAAGTACACGTTTCCGGCCTCATAAAATTCAATTTAATAAATAACTCATAATAAATATTATATTGAAATCTGTAATTTATAGTTGAACGTATTGACGAAAATTGCACTATGTGCTATTGATCTGTCACCCGGTGGACGTCTGCTTATATCAGTAAAGATCAATAATGTAATTACCAACATGGAAATTATAGTTATAACTATTTTAGTTTAACCTTAACATTAAGACAAATGTTAAATAAGTTATTAGCTCAGAAATAGAATGTTATTATATCTGAAGAGTTTAAATTGAATTTAAGTATTTTATTTGAAGATATTAAATTTATTTGATCTGTTGTTATCGCGCATTTTCATTTATGCTCAATGTCTCCTACGCTAAATAGAACTAATCATAATCAGTTTGGCAATAACACGAGTTAGAAAAATTAAAAAATTATCGAACATTATAGTTACTGCTTAGAAACGATCGAAAACAGATATAGCGTTCAAAATGTGGACGGATTCATGCACGAATCTGTACAAAATCACATTTGGCAATAATCCAGCTTCACCCTACACTGCCAAAGAAATTATCGATCAACTCACGTCCTTTCGCATGGTATACTTCGTAAATTCTAACTGACATAACAATCCCAGTGATTTAAACACTTGTCTACAACAAAACGTACAAGAAACTGCAATGCACTATGCAAATATCGCGCGAATGCATGTATATACTTTTGAGGTATCAATTCTTATACGATATTAAATATATCGTAAAAAGACGTTAAATTTGCAAATTTTAATCGCTTGTAAAGATTCACCGACGTTTCTAATACTTTCATCTCTAATGTATAAATACAATGTCTATTTAATTCGATTTGCCATTAAACTTTAAAATTATTTATTTTTAAAAACGTAATTAAGATTGCAGACAGATCTCGCATACATGGACATATAAAAATAGTTCACAATATTGAATATCTGTCGTCATTTGTATTATTTAACCTACTTTTATTGTTACGATTAAACTGAATCTGACATTTCTGGTGTATCTTTATGGTTAAATACGCTTGAATTGACAATACTCCGTCAATAATTGTACAGTTCATGGCATCTTAATAGAAAGCACTATCTGAATGCCGTACTAAATAGAATACGTTTCAACTCATGAATGATTGGAATGACTCATACAAAAGGGCATCGTTTGTGTACCGCGGCACGCACAAAAATTGATTGTATAAATCACGTATTGCTTAACAAATTACCCATCTAATAACATGGAAAGCGAAACAAACTTGAAAACACGCTTCGATTAATTTGTTTCAGATGAAGCTGCACGAGAAGAAAGAAGCCGGCATTCACAACGTGCAGGAAGTGGTGCTGAACGAGTTGGACCTGTCCAAAGAATACGAGATTAAGAAGTCTCTGGGAGAAGGCAGCTTCGCGAAGGTTTTACTGGTGACCCACAGGAAGACCCAGACGCAGGTGGTGCTCAAAGCGGTTCACAAAGAGCTGACAACGGAGAAGGACTTCTTCCGAGAATTCCACTATTCCTACCACTTGAGTCCCCATCCAAATATTTTAAGCTCCTACGACGTGGCCTTCAAAGCAGACAACTGCTACGTGTTCGCGCAAGAATACGCGCCCTTTGGAGACCTGGCCGGGAATGTAAAGGCTGGAGGATTAAACGAAGAAGTGTGCAAGAGGATCGCATCGCAACTGGCTTCGGCTCTCGACTTCCTACATTCCAAACAACTCGCACACCGAGACGTTAAATTAGAGAACGTCCTGGTATTTGCTCAGGACATGTCCAAAATAAAGCTCTGCGACTTTGGTTGCACCAGGCGGGAGGGTACCCTGGTGAACAAGATCCGGTGCATATGGGTGCCCTTCCTGCCACCCGAGATCCACGACGTTATCAAAAACGAAAGGTACACCTGCAAAAGGAGCGCCGACTGTTGGCAGTT
The DNA here is from genome assembly GCA_022817085.1 of Psilanteris sp. ZL-2020. NCBI lineage: Eukaryota > Metazoa > Arthropoda > Insecta > Hymenoptera > Scelionidae > Psilanteris > Psilanteris sp. ZL-2020. The sequence continues at coordinate 9,249 of JABFQC010003773.1, read as the reverse complement.
CGGCATCGTTCTGTTCGTTTGTTTAACAGGAAACACACCCTGGCAAAGCGCGGACCTCATCCAAGATCCGGACTACTCCGCTTTCCAGAAGTACCTGAAAAGAAAGACTACCAAAATCCCGACCAACTTCCGAAGGTTCACGCCACGATTGCTGAGATACTTCCGTCGAGTGTTTGAGCACAAGCCGGACAAACGGCCGCACATAACCGAAATCAACAAATATTTGAAAGACACTTGGTGCCTGAGTAAGTTAAGCCACAGCGCGACCGCAACTTCCGTGGAAATCAACGAAGGACTTGCAAGGCGAGGCGACAGTCTTTTGTACCTTGACACCATCGTAGACGATAGGAATAATTTAGACGAAAATAAGAACAAATTAAGGAAACTATTGAATAGTTATGGATTGGAAACGACCGTAGACCAGAAGGTAATGACCAAGAGGATTTGGGAATGGATCATGCAGTGTGATTCCAACATAAACGACACTGGTATTCTGATGAATGTTAACGTTGATTCATCCAAGTGAGAAATGGCCAGATCTTCCAGCGAACCCTGTTTAAAAATCGCCAACAAGCATCGTAAATTTAGCTTAGCGGCTATCGGCCTACCGATCCATGCTGCCAAATCGTAATGACGCATGACTGTTAGTTACCATACAGTGGGCTGTTAGATGTTGATCATCCAGTGAACAAATTCATTTCGTTTGACCCTCGGGAATCTGGTTAATTGATTGCTGTAACTGTTGTGAGTTGAAGTAATAAGTTTTAGAGACAGAGATAAGTGATTGCGTAAGTGATATGGTATAGGAAATAGTTATTCATCGTAATGTAGAAGATTATGATTTAAATGATATTAAGGTTGCAATGCGAAAGACTCATTAAAGACTTCAAGATGTCATCTAATATATCTGTTCGTTCAAGCACTGACGTATAAAGAAACTTCCATAAATTCATATTATAGGTATACACCTGACTTGGATCGATTTTGAAAATAAGTACTTTACGCAAGTATGAAGTTAGACCCAAATTAGGGAACATTTCCTAGACGACAAATCTTCGTTGAATGCTAAACGTGTAACAACAACCATTTAAAGGAATTGAACTTTAAAATCAAGCGCTTTTCTTTCAATAAAAAGACAATCATTATTTAATCATCTGCATTTACGGAATATATTCTATTTATGCGAAATGCCAATGATCTGAAATAAAACAATTTTCTTACCTTTAGCTAAAAGAAAATTATTTTGACAAAATCTGACGAACTTAGTCAAAGGTCAAACTGACCTCTGATTTAACTTAGCCAATGTAATATTAACACATATAATATTAAATATCAATGTATATACTTATGTATAGCGATCGTATATTCTTTTAGAGTATATATATACACACACAAATATATATATAAATATATATATAATATGCATATTGCGTAGTGACAAAGTGTGCTGCATGGTGACTATATACGTCATTATTATGCGACATTAGTAAATTCCACATATTGTTGTAGAAAAGTAATGACTGCATATATCTTATGCAAATGCTATAGTGAATGTAGAAGAATGTTCATATTAAGTGTATGATTGTTTAGACTACATAAAAAGTGCATACAAATTATTGAATGATAGCTCAGAATTTTATTCATAATAAGGAAACAATATTTTTATAATTTGCTATTATAATTTGTGTCGCGAACTCAATTTTTTATATTTATAACAGAAATCAATAGCAGTGCATTAATAAACAAATTTTCGAATTACTTAACGCAATTGTTTTCGAATAATTTCCACTCCGTGTACATATGTAAAAATTAGCTATCATTAAATTAATTAATAACGTCATATATATATGTGTCATATGATTAATTAGCGTTATAAACCAATGCCATCATTTCAAATTATATTTTAATGGTTTCGTAATAAATTTAACTTCAAACACAACTATTAACGATTAATATAAAAAAAACAACATTTAGAAGAATTTTCGAAAAAAAAAACAGTTTTATAAATTGTATGTTGTTGATGTTGGAACTTACACAAGATCGTAACATTGCATAATTTATCTCAAAATTGTGTTAATAATTCCATGTTACACAACTGGTAGAAAAATTTTGTAAACAATAATAACGTAAAAATTTATCGAAATAATCTTATAAAACCTTATTGAGAAAACAATGTATTTTCGAATAAATGTTTTGTAGCAGTTTCTAAACCTCTAAGGTTGAAATATAAAATATTTCTGCCACGACACGAAAAAAAACTATGTTTCACATTTTTTTAAAAAAATTAACCAAAATAAAAGTCGTTTTGTGTTTGAAAACTACAGTAACCGTATAGTTACGTTGCATAATGCAATGAACGATAATAAAGTAACCAAATTTCTATTTCTAATTTGTATAAAACAACATAACATTTGTACTAAATGCGATTTGGATTGAATTCAGCAAGTCATTTGAATTTTCATCTGTTTATAAAATCTGTAATGAGACTCAAAGGTGTGTTAGTAATATGCGCGTTCACGTGCACACGTGCGATGACGTAAATGCACAAGTGACGTAACCAAGAGAGGGCAATATCAGTTCTCGTATTAAACTATTATACTCACCTACCATACTTGCCATGTAAAAATAATTTCATTAGTACCTGACTTTACTCGATCTTCAAATTTGTATTTTCAAAACAGTTATTAAAAATAACCAATTTCGAAATAACTTGTATTTTTTTGAACTACTATATTGAAAGTAAAATTCTATGGAGAAAAACATGTCTTCAGACATACATTTTGATAACACATCCAAACCCAATACATACAAATAATTTTTAAACCGTAAGGTTTACATATTTTTAACACAATTTTAAAAAGCATATTTTTAACCAAATTAATAAATATGTTCAACTTACCAGTTTCCAGGTGCCTTGGAAAAATTAACAATGAAATAACAATTAAACCATTGTGTCAAGAGCCATTTTCTCCGTAATAATAACGGAATTTCAAATAATGGTTGAAATTATTAACTCCCTACAATTTTTTTAATTGATTAACTAATACAAACAAACATCGCGCATATGACAAGTATGTAGGATTCCAGTTTTAACAAAAGAAAATCAGTATTTGTATTGACGAATGCAATTCTTAATTAAAAGATAATTAGTTGAATGTAAATAATAAGTTAGACATTTTTTATGGTGAAAATAAGTTTTAAGAAGTCAACTAATAATAATGTTAATAAACATAATTACATTAATTGCGTTAAACTAAATTATGGCAAAAGAATTGAGTCAACTTTATTACACAGTATTTTAATAATTTCAAGAAAAATTGAAATTAAAAACAAACAATAATTCGAATGCAGTTTAAGTAATTATTAAAGTTTACGTATGATATTATATATTTGCATTTATCATAAACATTGTTAATTACTTTTTCTGGCAATGGAATTTATTTGGTAAAAATTTATTTTACTCTATCGATGTTCGGAAGATAAATAAAAATTAAAATTTTATCACTGCTGATAATAATAACAACACTTTTTTATTTTGTTTATTTGTGAATTATGGGACACATGCCACCCTCCCAAGTAGCATTTAATTAATGAATGCATTTAGTCACTAACAATTATATGACTAAATTTGTGCGCGTGTACGCGTACGACGATACTTCATTTCATGCAATCTATATACTTATATCAGAAAATAACGTTAAATAACTGATTTCAATTACTACTGTTATATTATTAGCTAAGTACTGTGTACATGCGTTTCTACATTTGTACATTTACATATAGACGCGATCTCAGAAGTGCGATTGTATTTCTAGTCATTAATGTAACAATCGAATGAATGATCATTGTCAACACGAAATCTAGAATGTTATAGTAAAAGGATGTCCAAATTATGTTCAAGAATGTTTTGTATATATCATAATAAACGTCAATCCTCAATATATTCCATGTATTCTTATTTCTCAACCACATATTTTTTTATACAATTCAATCTTATTTTTCATAATTATCTTTATTGATATCGCAAGCAATCAAATTTTTTGGAATTTTTATATATATATATATATAATATTATAGAATCAAATTATATCATAAGTATTTTTTATCATATACAAATATGAAAAAGTTGAAGTATCCTAAAAAATATTGCTCGATATAATAACTGTTCAGAAAATTAATTCTTAATTATAGTTTCAATCTTAATCTTTCAATCAGAATGACAATTACCGAGAAGCAAACTGAATTAAATAAACGATATCGTTTCGTCTGGCTGTAAGTACAAACCTTTTCATAACGATAATATTGTATATATGATTCATTTATAATATTAATATCACTCAGAATAGAATTCTCTAAGACAGTATCACATTATATTGCTAACATTTTTATTCCTTCATCTAGTATTTTGATTATGTTAATCAAATTTTATAAAAATAAACGGCAACAAATGGTATAAGATTATTATTTCGCATTTACACATAAATATAAATTCATTTATGTTTTGTAGAATTTTTATAGTCATACATAATTAAGTATAGGTAATAAATAATTGAACATAATACAAAATAATTTATATACTCATCATATATATTATATTATTTATTAATACTACATTAGCAGAATAATAAACTCACGTTCTCCAAATATAAATGTTTATGTTTATAGCATATTTTATATGAAATAATTAAACATCATATTAACAAAAAATGTAAATTAAATTAATATATATATAAATTAATAAATAAAAAAAATATTTTATGGTACACTTAAATAGCTCTATTCATTACATATATATTAAAAAATCAACACATAATAAAAATAAACTTCAAACATTAAAAAACAAATAATAAATAAATTCATTATTTAACTAACTAACTTACTTTTCAATTTATTTTTGAGGTCGAATCATATTTGCTGCCAATTGTGTACATATTATCTGAATATTTATTACATTAATATATAATGAAAATATATAATATTCAAACATTAAATTTATATTTATAACTAACCTTTCAATTACATAAATATCAAATTATTTAAACAATATATATGATAATCGATATATCATGAAAATGTTTGACTGCTTTATATATCGAATTTATAGCAATTTATTTGAAATTAAATCAGGTACTGCGATTAAAATCACATGTCAAACAATTTTTTTCAGTTTCTAATAATATATTTTTAACAAAAAAAAAATAAATAAAAAAATATACAAAATCAATTCATATATGTCGAAATTTATGTTCTCCATTTTTTAAAAACAAACGTATAAGAATCACTTCGTTTTCGATGTTTTTTTTTCCTAAAATATAATCTGCAAAAGTAATACTGAGACCAAGGCTGCCACCGCTATTTCAACCAAATGATATATAAAAGCTCCTTTTGCTGCGCATTATTGATGATGCACCATGCGCAACAGAGGATCCTCGTTTTTTGCTGTTGCGTAGATTGTTTCAAGGACTATTTTATCATTTGGACACTCCATGTTTAGTCCTCATTCTTTTTGATTCTTCGAGCTATAAGATGAAGAAGAAACATTTTTAAACGATGACTACAACGCCTTCTAAAATCTTTACCTCACTTCTTGTCAATTTCTTACAAATAACCCAACATTATAAAAAGTCAATAAAACCACGTGTTTAATTGACAGAATATTTGTTATACATTTTGTAAAAAGATTATCTTTAACAAACCCAACTAACTACATTTATTATTTGCATAATTATATATACTAAAAGATTTTACAAAATATGCGGAGAAATACAAAATATTTATTCATTCCTTTAAATTAAAGGAAAACAATTCAATAATACAATAACTTCTACAATATTTATTTAAAGAAGTATTTAAACAAGGTTAAGTGTTCATTAGTATCAATCACTCTTAAAAATTCCGTTTAGAATATAGTGCAATCTTTTAAAATTAAGAGAATTTTGTATTAAATATATAGATAAGAAGAATGAATTTATATATTATAGATAAAAATATTCTTACATATATATCATCTTATGTTTAAAGAAAAATAAATCTCAATACAGACAATTTCCTCTAATGTATAAAAAAAATGATTATTTCTGTAAACATATTGCAACAAAATATCACAGTAACTCAAATTAATATTTACATCTTTATAATTTCCTAGGTTTAAGTTTAAACTTTTATCTCAAGTTTAAAAATTTATCTCACGTTCTGGAAATGAAAATATAAATCGTTTCGATTAAAAAATATCAAATAAAAAAAAAGAAACAATATTGTTTTCAGTTAAAATAGTTCATCTATTTATTTAACTTATTTTTAATATTATTCCGTACTTTTACAAGTATATTTACATTTATTAAAATTTATAAAATAGGACTACATTATTTAATACAAGTAAGTACTTTACTTGATTTTAATAATAAAGAAAAATTTCTATTCTAAATAAATTATTTATAATATTATTAGAAAAATCACAATAAATGTTTGTACCTTATGGTTTATCAGGTTATAATACAAGGGACTTTTTATGTAATAATCTTAATCTTAGAGGATGTATTTTAAACTATAGAATAATACTTATATATATCAATTTTTGTAACGGAAATTAATTTTATATAATTAAAATATATTTGTTAACTCTTACATTATTATTTGATTGCAAATAAAACATGTACTTTAAATAATATGTTATATTTATTTACAAATTATTATAATATAAATTAGTTTACTTTACTTTAGTGGATCATTTTTAAAAGTGATTAATGTTTAAGTTAAAATAATTAATGTTTGGTTTATATTGATTCAATTTTATAATTATGATAAGTTGCATTGAATTAGCGTCTCTTTACAATGATTTGCTTGAATCCACGATAAGTAACTGCCCACGTCGTCGATATTCCTGTTATTGCAATTTTGAAACGTGAATTTCTACCTAGCATTCATAGTAAGAGATGACTCCCATGTCAAATAAAATTATGCCTTCATATCATGAACGAATTTTATATACTCATGAATAAGGTGTACCCGTGTGTGCCACGCCTAAGTTGTAATAATAAAACAAACTAAAAAAATCAACAAGCTCCGAGATGTTTCATCAGAAAAGTATTGCAGCAATCAATCCAGGTCATCGCTCTTATTACTGCACCATGACAGATTGCTCTGTCAATCTGAATGTTTTGTTGTTTTTATCTTCTTCCAAACCAGATCAATTATCTTTCGAAACTGGTTCTTCAAAATTCTATTATACACATTTTGCCAAGATTTGCCAAGGTATGTGTTGTGCTAATCGAATTATTATAATACCATAAACATATAATAAGTTTATAATTTCGGGGCTTAGTTAAACGTACATTCTTTGATATTTACATTGTACGCTCCTCTGTCAAACAAACAAAACCGATTTACTGCTCAAACAGAAAATGTCGGACTAAATATAGATGTACTGAAGTACATTGTCCTGCTATAAGTTCTTAAATGTCTTTGACTCTCGAACCAAAATATATTGGAATAATGAACTTCGTTTTTTATTTAATTACGTCTGTAATTAGATTAATTCATTGTGAATGCGAGAAAGTACATTATCAATATATATGGCACTTATTCTAAAGATTAATAATGTATTACTATAATTATATTGTGTTATGCACTGTATATACAAAACAATCATTTGGAAATATTTATTTTAATGTAAATGGATATAGTTAATGACTGATATATTAATAAAATTACTTTGGAATAGTTAAGATCATTTTATTTCTGGTTTTTAATATAGTAATGATACAATTATAAGCATATTTGGAGTGTCATCGTCAATACTTACTTATCTTATTTAAGTATGTCTTCAGAAAGATTTAACTCAATGTAGTAACTTATACAAATTTACACATCCTTATGTTTTTCTTCAGAATAGACATTTTGCGAAAAAATGAAACAACGGCACTCTATTACACATTACATATAATAATATTAATAATCTAATACAATTAGATGATTTTTAGGTAATCGTTATTGACTTTATCCTATCTAAATTTATTTATTAAATTTGTTTTTTTCGACGAAAATACTATTTACAATATGAAAGATAAACGCCATAATTGCATATGTATTATGAGGAATAAAAAATAGAATTATATATCAAGTTCATTAATCTTAAAAATAATTATGTGAAGTACTTCGTGATTAATTTGGCCCCTTCGGTAGAATTACGATAAAATTGAATATATATAACTTTAAGAGCCAATATCAAAATTCATATAATGATCCACAGCTTATAGATGTAGAAGATCGATTAGAGGTATCATGTATTTCCATTAATATTATTACCGCAACATTGTTTCTTTATAAATTAATAAATTTACTCCATTGAGTATTGTATTATTCAACGTAAACACGCATGCTTTATATGAACATATTATAAGACAGCGAATATAACTCTTAGCAGTAAATTAATATGACGATGACGATATTAGCCACCATTATCATTTGCAAAATTTCCAATACAAATCATTTATTTTTTATATATAATTATACAATAATTTTTTAACTACAATAAAATTAATATAATATCCCATACAGAATTTGCCATTTTTGAACAAATGGACCAACGTTGGTCCAAATCTGATGCCATTCAACGGCAGCCAATATTAAGCCAATGTCAATACAACATTGATAAAAATTTAAAAACTATGATTAACCGTATCTCTTTTAATATTGAATATCAACATCAAACCAATCAAATATCGACTTTATTATGAAATAACAGCCAAATAGGTTTAAAACAAAACATTGATTTATGACCAAATAATTTGATTAACATATAATACAAAATATAATTGTATCTATTAATATTTTATAAAACAACATATTATATATTTAAAAATTACGATTCTCCACTTTAGACTTAAAAATAAACAAGGATTTTGGTCCATTACTGGCACAATGGTTATTTTCAACGGTAAATTACTGTTTACTTAAATGGTATTATTTTAGGAAAAAAAAAAGATAATTAATATGAGTGTGTAATTTTTTAATTAATATTTGTGGACAACGACAAAACAAAACGACTCAAGTATTTTTTTTATTATATTTATTATTATTATATTATATATATTTATTTCGATGATTCAATCTAATATGCCAATATTGGCAAAAAACGGCACCGACATTAGCCCGATCTTGGTCTATTTGTAAAAGTCTGTATGGGATACACTGAGAACACTGAGAATCATAGCAATTAAATGGTAAAAACTGCAGTGTATATTACAAAAC